>JADDOH010000282.1:0-189726 GCA_016648135.1 Agrypnia vestita | reverse complement strand
AAGTCCGAAGGTTAACCACCCCTGAACACACCGCGAACTGCCCACAATAGTGAATAATGTTCTAGAAACATTTCAAATATCTAATATTGAATGAATAAAACAATGTCATATGAAAAACTATCCCGGTTACGGAAGACCGAAGGTTAACTACCCCTGATCAAACCGCGAACTGCCCACAATAATGGAAAATGTTGTAGAAACATTTCAAATATCTAATATTGAATGAATAAAACAATGTGACTATGAATAACCATCGCAATTAAGGAATATATACAATTCGAAACACGTCTTTATAAGAACTTGATAGGAACAAATCGTGTTTTCAGCGATTGCCTAATGATACGCAATACAAACATGTAACGAGTTCAAATAAACCACACATTCATGTTTTAATAAAATAAATATAAAATCCAGATGCATTTTTAAAATATATTGTTTGTAGGAAATTCCTCGCACGATTTGAATTTATAACACACTGACAATCGTGATATCAAAACCCCATAAATACTCCGATCCCAATTATTTCCAAACAATACAAATCACATAGAAATCCGTGTATTCAATCGCCAGTATAGATAACAAAGCATTCTTTAGCATAATAATACATCCGCCCTGAAGAACCTCTCGTACATTCCGAACCTCGCGACATTGAATATGCATAATTATACTGAATTTTAAAACCCACAAACAAACACGAAACACTTTTCGTCAGTAAGGTATTCCATTTTAAAGCCTTTATATCTTTGGTAATATATGAATATCGAATTTAAATGATTTTTCATATGAACAGCGACAGAATTATATATTTCATAAGCGTTATGCAATAATTCACAGTCGCCACATTACGATTTCTAGTACATTAAATCCGAAGCGCGTATAGTAATAATTATCACTAGGCCCAAAATACGTAACAAAGCAATCCACAACATATATCAATAATTGTTACGATCCAGAAAGTTCTAAATTGAATACACGAAAAAGGCAATAGAAATAAATAATATTGAAAATGCTTAGCTGTTCACTGTTCCAATTCTCCTTGAATTATTATCAACCTCTGGCTTTTTCCTCGATCCGGCCAAATTATCTTCCTTACTGACTCTCCTCGACAAGGCCTCCGCCGACCTTCAAGCTGAAAACTCAAGTGCCCGCTTTCTCTTTTGTAACGCCTAACCATCGTCCCTATCTCGCGCCATCTTTGATTCCAACTAGCGTGTAAAAGTCAAAGTCTAACTCAGAAAGCCGCTGATTCGTCGAATTCGTTCCGCGAATCCACGTTCCTGATAGGCTAGTTTCGGTGCTCACGGCCCGCGTCTGTGATTGGACAATCTCGTTAAACAAAATAACATAAAGCCTGCTTTACACGCCCGCGTGCAAATAATAAGGCTCGTCCGCACCTACCTATCCGGCAAAATATTTAATTATAGAGTATTTAACGGTTTGTGAAGCTTCTCTTTATTATAAACTTTAGCAGATAGATATTTTCGTATAATTTTTCAGCAATGTCTATTTGAATAGGCCAATATCGTTACAGTGCCTGCGGTATGTGGAACAATGTTCATATGCGTGAATACGTGTCGACATTTTGTGAGATACAAAAACATTATCTTATAATGAAATAGTTAGTGAATTTGGGCCTTTGTAATATAGGGGTCGTAAGAGGGAGAACAACACCAAAAGAAAGTTTACCGTAGGGAATTAAATGAATGGTGCTTTGAATTCAGTGTCGGGTACTTGTGGTTAAGATGATTTTTTTATCTTGGACAAATCTTACTGCACACAAAGTCAACAAATGAGACATTTAAGACTGGATTTTATACAGGGTTATTTGTAAAACATTAATAACCTCGCAGGACTATATTCCTGCCTTGATTATGAGTTGAAAATGTTCAAGCTATTATGACCCAATAGTTCAGGAGATATGGGACATCAAAGTTTGCATTGTTTTTTCAATATTTCTGACTTATTTTTTTGTAAAACGTTGGACTATCATTACAGTAACTTATATCGAATATGAAAAATTCATTCTCTTTAATACAAGTCAAATAAAAAAATAAAAACCTTCGAATTCCAATTGGAAAACATTCTAATTGGAATTTTTTCAGGGTTTTTATCATTTTATTTAACTTGTATTGAAACGAATGAATTGTTCATAATCGATATGAGTTATTGTAAGGATAGTCCAACGTTTTGCAAAAAATAAGTCAGAAATATTGAAAAAAAAAATGCAAACTTTGATGTCGCATATCTCCATAACTATTGATATTAGGTCATAATAGCTTGAACATTTTCGACTCATAATCAAGGCAGGATATAGTCCTGCGAGTTTATCAATGTTTTACAAATAACTCTGTATAAAAAAGATCAATTTTGCGATAATGCCGCGGAAACTTGACCATTGAAAGAAGCAAAATGCATTCATGCGAGAAAGAGAACAACAGATATTGTCAAGCTAACTTAATTATTAAAAGGACCTTAAGCATCTTGGCCATGAGGAATGATTAGTAAGGGGTGATAACAAGGGTTATTGTTATGTAATGATAGAATATTGTTAGTGTTAGTTTTATTATTCAAATAATTAGTGTATACAGGGTTATTTGTAAAACATTAATAACCTCGCAGGACTAATATTCCTACCTTGATTATGAGTCGAAAATGTTCAAACTATCATGACCTAATAATATCAATAGCTATGGAGATATGCGACATCAAAGTTTGCATTTTTTTTTCAATATTTCTGACTTCATTTTTGTAAAACGTTGGACTATCATTAGAGTATTTTATACCGATTACGAAAAATTCATCCGCTTCAATGGTTTCCAATTGGAATTCGAAGGTTTTTATTATTTGATTTTACTTGTATTACAGGAAATATATTAGATATTAGATATAAGTTACTGTAATGAAGGTCCAACGTTTTACAAAAAATAATTCATAAATATTTTTAAAAAATTGCAAACTTTGATGTCGCATATCTCCATAACTATTGATATTAGGTCATAATAGCTTGAACATTTTCGACTCACAATAAAGGCGGGAATATAGTCCTGCGAGGCTATTAATGTTTTCCAAATAACCCTGCATACCTATGTAATCATATAAATGATTAATTAAAATTTAATTGTCTTTAAAAAACATCTGCTAACGATGTTCGCGTGTCTTTTAAAATCCAGGATACCGGAATTTGAAATACCGCCTGACATTTTCAAGTGGTTGTGGACGAGAAACTTGCGCCACTCGAGTTCTGAGCGAAACCTCGCTTAGCTGACAGTTGACGCCATCAAAACGGTAGAAGTACCTTTAATACTTTTAACGCTCCGCCCAACATGCAACCTTTTCGTGACGAATCGAAACTATTTGGTTAGGTTGCTGATTTAGGTAATTTTGATAACAGTTTATTTTGTCAAGCGAGTGATAAGTTATATTATTGTTTTTCTCCAATTTTACTCTTCCAACACCAGTGCTAATTATAAGCGATATTTTTTTTTAAAGTTTTTTTAAAATATTTTATGTATAAAGTGTGGCATGTAATTCAAATATATACAACTTCCAAAAATTATTAGGCATGGTATATTCCATCATGGGTGGAAATGGCGAATGTTACATTGTGAAGCCAACCATAAGATAGGTCATAAGTCCTGTATGCACCCAAAAGACTTCTATACCTATTTTCCCATAAAAAACTACAGTTTCGTCTCTTTGAGACATCTATAATATACATTAATATATAAAGTGTTTTTCAGTATTCCTAAATCATCGATATTATGTTTTTCCGTGTTTTTTTATTTGTATTTAAAATTAATAAATTAATAAGATGTAAGGTGTAGGCCGAAGTAGAGGCCTACACTTCAGCGGTGATAGGACGCTCTCCTGATGACTCTGGATAAGATTTAATCGAAACGTCGAGATTTGCTTCTCAATGAAATATTAGGTCCTTACATATGAAATTGACGTTTTACCGTACTGGCAAATTTGATCTCAAATATCTTCTCTTTGGTTAGGAATTCCAAATCCAAATTTTTACAGCTATTTACTCATGTATTTGTGTTTTGAAAATTATAATTCATTTGTTTTTTCCTCAATTGTTTTTTTCTTTGCGAGACTCAGTTTACAAAATGAAAAACTTGAAATATCGCGTTATTTACGAGTACGAGTTCCACCGTGGCACCAGTGCTGCAGAAACGGCTCGAAGGATTAATGATGTGTATGGCGACGGTGCCGCAAAAAAAAACACAGTGCGTTTTTGGTTCCAACGTTTTCGTTCTGGAAATTTCGACCTGCAGAACAAGCCCCGTGGACGGCCGGAGACCAAAGTTGATAATGAAGAATTGAAGGCTATTGTGGAAGCGGATCCATCGCAAACCACATTCGAGTTAGCTGCAGGCTGCGGTGTTAGTGATAAAACTGTTTTAATCCACTTGAAGCAAATTGGTAAGGTTGAAAAAGCTTGAAAGGTGGGACCTCACGAATGATGAAGCAAACAAGAAACGCAGTTACTTGTGAGCGTTGGTGGACTAGTGCTGGTGTCGTTCACTACAGCTTTCTTAAATCTGGCCAGACGATTACGGCAGATGTCTATTGTCAGCAACTGCAAACCATGATGGAAAAGCTAGCTGCTAAACAATCGAGGCTGGTTAATAGCTCTAGGCCACTGCTGCTTTATGATAACGCTAGACAACACACTGCACAACAGACGGCTACCAAATTAGAGGAGCTTCAATTGGAATGTCTAAGACATCCACCGTACTCTCCGGACCTTGCCCCAACAGATTACCATTTTTTTTCGAAATTTGGCAATAAAATTTTTGGCAGATAGGTAACAAATTCAACCCCGATGGGGCCAGTCAAAAACCGCCTTCCAAAGATTCTTATTCCGATTACCTTACGACATAGCCTTGTCTTTGAGGCCATAAGGGCTCACGAGGAACCCGCTACTCATGACGATGGCAATCTAAGTGCATAGATAGCAATGGTACATACTTTGATTAAATAAATATATTATAATAAAAAAAAATCGACTTTATGTTCCTCCCATACTAAACGTCAATTTCATATGTAAGGACCTAATATATGGTTCTTATAAAATATCAATTTTATTTAACACATAGATAATGGAAAATAGTTTATTTGCGAGCACATTACGTAACTTTGTCCTTTATAAATTGTTGTGGGGGCATTTAAGGGGGTGATTGATGAAGGTGTTTATTTAGTAAATTCCAAAAACTAATAAACTTTGTATAAATCACATTGATTATTTTCAACTTCGACCAATTACGGATTGCTAGGGCAACAGAATTTCACTATAAATTTCAATAGAAATATCTGTACACAAGGTTTCGACGTTTATAATACGCTTTATCTACAAGTTCACGGTGACCCAGCTAGCCACAGAAAGGACTTTGTTTGAATTGTCCTTGAGGAATAGAATAATAAAGTAAAGCGTATGCCGTAAGAGCAAAATTGAATAATATTTAAAGCTAAAATGACAGTTTGCTGGGCGCCTTGAACGTAGGAGTATTAAGGTGCTAAAGTATGAGTAAAATATTTGTCCAAGAACAGATGTAAGTAAAGAGAATTGAACATCCATGACTTTCATTTCAAATTATCACACGCAAGGCATGTGTTTTCGATTATCAAAAACGTAAAAATATTGAGAGTACCTATCCAACCGTCTTAAATTTAATTTGAATAATACAGATTATATGCAAGACTTACTAAAAACAATTCAATCTCTCCGATATAATATTCAATATAAATATATCAGTTTGTGACTTTCATCAACGAACTTTATTTTACCGTTTGACGGATCTAAGCAAAATTCTAAAGATTTGGCATAGGAATAGCGGTTACTTAGCATATGAAAAGTAAAATATATTTATTTGACTTCGAAAAGGTTGTGGAGGCGCCTGGTTACGATCCCGATAAAGGTGAAAATAAGACACAAGGTTAAAGTGAGATAGTTTTCAAACGAACCATTTTTTATAAGTTTTTAGTGACAAATTTTACTAGGATACCCGCTGAATAAATACATCATTTAAAAATAAAAGCTTTGGATTTTTTTCTTCTTTTTTAAATATAATTTTTGATCTGTCATCCCTGCACTACACAATAACATAACTGACTTCACTGGCTTAGGTCTCCTCAGCCCACAAAATAAATGACGCATACCTTCCGAACATGAGAACGATATTCTAGGAAAAATTTGTGCCATTTTAATAATTCTCCTAAAAATAAATTTGGCGAGAAGAGAGTACGGCTAGCGACGTGCCGAGAAATGGCGCCAAGGGTATTCTTGTCCCAGCACAATGAAATTAGCATCATTATTTTTTGACTAAAAACAGTGCCTACTTAGTTTTAACTCGGTACTCAATTATATTTAAATTAATACAAACAATTATATCGATACTCTCCCGTCATAAGGTTGTGTCGCACATGTAATATGTATTGTGCTGACCCTAACATTGATGCTGATATTCTTGCAGATACCATATCATCGTTCATCAAAAACTCACTCATACACAACATCCATTTTCTAAACGATGACCTAAACCTATAGATCCATTATTTATTTAATACTAATCACACTACATTCAAACACTAAATATATGTACATATAAATAAACACACATAAATGTACATGTAAAATATACTTAAATGCAAAAATACATGTTGCTAGAGCGTGCCAAAGACACTTGTAACTGGAATAATGGGCATCATCATCATCATTCTTGGCACTACAACCCTTGGTGGGTCTTGGCCTCCTCAATAATCTTCCTCCACTTATCTCGGTCTAGCGCCAGCTCTCTTCAGCTCAGAAGCTCTAAGGCAGAGATGTCATAATTTTGGCCTTCCTAAGCTCCTTTCCCTATTGGCCTTGAGTTCAGCAGGGACTTTGGTGCTTGATGCTCGGACATTCTCTCCACATGACCCAGCCACCGAAGTCTTCCCAGTTTTATAAATTTTGTGAAGTTTGGCTCCTTAAATAGAGTGGGATAATGGGCATAGTCTTCATTTATAATGTTTTACTATTAGAGTATAATGTACGTATTATCCTGTTAGTGTATCTAATAAATATATATAAAAAAAACAGACTTACAGGTTATAGACAGGCAATAAATAGACTAAGAGCCGGTCTTTATTTATTTTTTATTTATTTATTTATTGTATTTGATACAAACGTCATTTTTTACGTCTTATAACTATCCGTTAGTAAAATTTTACCGTCGGCCGATACCAGTCGACGTCGAACCACCAGTTTACCGTGCGTTAGTTGAAATTGACAGAAGTATGACAGATTGACGTACTATTTTAAGGTTAGGTCCGCTGTCAGTTTGCGTTTCCTGCCGTTTGTTTAAAACGTACATAAAAACTGTGCTGACTACTGCTACATTTTCAAAGAAAAATGTTTTCAGATAGCGATGTCGAGCTATTATTGTATTCAAGTTCGTCGGATGAAGAACAAACTCGACGACCGAGTGTTCAATGTACGACTGGATTATTTTAATACTTTACATGACAAAGATTTTATCTACCGTTTTCGCTTGTCGAAAAGGTCTGCTTAAGAACTTCTAGAAGATATTGGGTAAAATTTAAAAAGGCGCACGCGTAGGAATCTTAAATTATCACCAACACACAATTGCTTGTTGCCTTGAGATTCATTTTAATTCATTGAATTTAAATTAAAAATATTCGCCGCACTCATCAACATGATGAGAAAGAAATGTTTAAATTTGATTTTCCGGGAAACCTACTTTCAAATCCACAAATCCACAAAATTCGCCGCACTCATCAACGTGATGAGAAAGACATATTTAAATTTGATTTTCTGGGAAACCTACTTCCAAAACCACATTTTTTTAAATTTCAAACATATCCATTCTATCGGCATGTGACAATTTTTCGCATAACATAGGTTTACCATTGGTGTTCTTGCCTATTCATAGTTTTTAGAGCCTTTTAGAAGATTCGCCACTCGAAAATTGAAATTTTCAAGGTTTCATGCTTCCAAAACTCTCATTAAAATATACATGATTTAAATCATAATTGAAATATGCCGATATTACCATAATCTGGCTTTAGTTGCTGAAAAGTCGTAAAATCAAGTGTAATGCATGTGAAAGAAAAAATAAGTGTGTTATATTTTGATAGATATATATGGCGGTCTATCATCGTAAATCTGTCTCTAGGCATATGTATATGTTTATTTAAATTCTGGCCTTAGTTTTACTCATTTGTAAGTTAAAGTAGTTTTTTTATAATTAAATTTTAACATTGATGAATAATTTTCAGTTTATTACGAAGTCTTTTGAACATTATGTAATCAGCACTCGACCAACATAACCGACCTACATAATTTTTATGCGCTATTTGTACGCGTGATAGAAATATTCATTCATTCTTTCTAATATTGATGACAATACATTTTTCATAAAGCATAAAAATTCAATAATATTTAGCAATGGTATATTTTTTAGAATTAAATGCTAATGAATTCAGTAACTTTTATCGGGTGATAAAATTTCGTTTACTTAACACGTTACGTTTGGTCTAGATATTTTTAAACAAGCAAAGACGAATATCATATACCGGCGTATAATATCTTCGCAGTTATTGTCGTCATCAAATGCTTGGGTTATCAACCATGTAAAAAACTGGTTCTTCTAGTTTGATTCGAGCGACCTTTTTAAAGAAAAACACAGCTCTGCTAATGTATCCATAGGACCCATTTTGGTCACATTCAAATATCTCAGGGAATGAAATATAAAAAACTATTCTTAAGAATCTTCAAGTTTGTGTTTACTGGGGTGTTATGATGTGTTGTTACGACCTTTCGGATCCCATTGCAGGGTCCATCATCAGGGCTGATGTGTTGTCGTGAATGTTGGTGTTGTGGTTAAGTATCGGCTTGCAATACCGTGCCGAAGTCATGATGTGTTGTATGATTCATCTGTTGTCTGGTCACTATCTCTGCGGAGTCTGCGACGAGAATGACTTTGAAGCGCCGGATACCAAGATGTTTTTAATTTGAGACCATCATCTCTATTAATGTTTATCGGATGCTTGTAGATTTCTAGTGCTTCCTTGATAAGACGCGCATGGTGACTCTTAGGCTTTCCAAGGATTTTCGGTTCGAATGCAAAATGATGGCCGGTATCCATAAAATGCTCAGCCAGTGCTGATTTTTCTGGATGACCGAGTTTGCATGACCGTTTGTGCTCGTTGACCCTTTTGGAAATGGTACGCGCCAACCTACAACACATCAGCCCTGATGATGGACCCTGCAATGGGATCCGAAACGTCGGCCCGAAGGTCGTAACAACACGGCGTAACACCCCAGTAAACACAAACTTGAAGATTCTGAGTGGCCATGAAAACCTAAGAACATTCTTAACTATTCTTAAGATTTGATTGTTTAATCAAAATTTCGCTATAAACGTTGGTGTTCAAACTTGAAAATATTCAATGTCAATCATGTCAGTGCAATCAAGCATTTTCCTTTCAACCTTTCTATAAATGAAATATTTGAAAGAAATGTTAATTAAGGAATTAATCCATAATTAATGGATTTAATAATTAATCTATTAATTATGGAAAATAATCTAGTAGATATTTTTAATATCTGATTCATATATCATATTTATTTTCAGTTAATATATAAAATCTTTAGCCTTGTTATTATTTCTATACTTTTATTTCATTACATATGTACGAGTGAGTATATATGTTATTCTAATTAAAAACATTGGATGTGATACAATACCGCAGTAAATACTTACTTCAACATATTATATGTTATTTAATTATAATCTTATTTATTTATAACAATCCGTTTTTTGAGTTGACCTCCGTAACTCATGTCAAAGATGGAAAATAATATTTTGGTTTACGATTTAGTAAAATAATTGAGGTTATCGCGTCAGGAGATAAACGAATCATTTATTTTGAAGGATTTTCTCATAAAATTACATTGTTTTTAAAAATTGCTAAAAAGTTTTATCATTCAAAGTATTGTCCATCGCTAGCCACGACTTTTTTCCATCTTTCTGGCAGATACGGATACCATGTCAGAAAAACGAATCATCTTTTGAGGATATCCACGAATCGACCTATTTTTTGGTATCTTCATTAAAGGTGAAGTGTTGCTCAGCCCAGCCATCTGTCAACGTTCGAAATAAGAGATGTCAGAAGGAGAATACAGCAGGTGGGGCAGGATTTTCCATTTCAGCGATTCCAAGTGTCAGCAGTAGGAGCAGCTCATAGTAAAAACACCAAGCAGATTCCACCGAATACAGAACATGAGCTTATAAACAAAAACATAAACAAGACCAAGCAGAAAACATATATCAATCCAAAGCCGAATATTCATGGATATTCAGCTTTGTATTATTTATTTTTTTACCAATTTTTTTTAAACGCTTCAACAGGCCAGGAGGCCCAATTACAGAAGCGAAATACATCACAAAACACCAAGGCTAGAGTAAATCACATAGATTAATTGTGAACTCACCGGGAATCGAACCGGGAGCTCTCGGTGTGGGAAGCCAGTTCATACCCACTGCGCTACGAGGGCCGCCGTATTGTCGTAATGTATACACTTTTCAATAATTAACCTAATAAATATATTATATTTGGCATTTATCACTAACACGCTAATGTTTTATCCTACTGATAAAATGAGTACTAACGTATTAATCTCATTTAATTTTACTTTACCGAACAGGTAACTAGTTAATATTGGTTGTTAATTATTCTCTAATATACCTTGTACCTAGTTAGTGGTATGACTCTCGTCTCTCTAGAAAACCAATGGTTTGTGGTTCGAGCCCCATTCCAGGACCAGCAATTTAACCCTGTTTTCGTAGCACATACGTCGAGCTCAATTTAAAAATAGCACGAATATTGATGCGACACGTATTCCGCGTTCACGTCTCTATTTAAAAGGAAAATAAATTTAAAATTGATTTTAATTTTGTTTTAAATTTAGTGCGAGAGATGGGTGATTCTGAAGAATTATTCGTTTAATTTATTATCTGTCGTAAAAATAAGTAAGAGGACAATACAAAAAAAAAGTACAACCCCCAAGCTGAATGGAAAATTGATTGCGCTCCGCGTGAGTTTTCACCCTTCACGATCCGGTGTACTTCGGCTCTGGGTGGAAACATCCCCGATTGGCAACAGGGTGGGTACCTACCCCGCTACATCTCGCCCGATGTCCGCGACGACAGACATGACACGTGGCCCCATTCGCGATCTTGAGTTGCACTGGCTGTGCTCTATTACGCACGTATAATACGTAACTCACTTTGTGTCGTCTCGTTTTTCATATCCTCAGATAATATATAATGTTTTCTGCATAATGAATACCTTTAAACCAAATATTTATTTATAAAATGCTTAAAATGCATAACCAAATTAATTAATCAATTAGAAAGACATACAGAAAAATTTAATTCACGAAAAAATATTAGGCTACTACTGGGATTCGAACCAAGGTCAAAAAATTAATCAATTAATAAAAAGTGAGAACTACATATAACCTCGATATATTCACGGAAACATTGAGGGCTGCTATAGCTTAGTGGTCAGAGCACCGGCCCCGGAAAGGAGGTGACCTGGGTTATCAATTAGAAAGACGTACAGAAAAATCTAATTCATGAAAAAATATTAGGCTACTACTGGGATTCGAACCCAGGTCAAAAAATTAATCTATTAATAAAAAATGAGAATTACATATAAGGTCGATATATTCACGGAAATATAGAGAGCTGCTATAGCTGCTATAACTTTGTTCTGAAAAATTATAATTTCACAAATATGAATGTGTTCTTGAATATACTTAAAATGTATATGTAACCTTGTTTTTAATATTAACAACATCGCTTTTCGAACCTAAACTACGAAATAGATGAAGTAACACAATATGTATTTGAAAGAAGAATTCTCAAGAGAATTTTTGTAATAGCCAAAAAAATTGAGTGTGTCTAAAAAACATTTGTTTTTAATTTTGGGAAACAATTTTTCACGGGTGTTTAGAATCTTTTGGTTAGAGTTTTCTGGGATATTCTTTCGTGTGTGTGCGGTCTTTTTTGTCAACGTTCCGAATCACATTGCAGTATCCGTCATCAGGTCTCTCACGCATCTTTAACCTTGATTCTCTGATGAATTTGCACGATATCTCGATCTCTCAGAGATATTTAAAGCGTAAACCTTTGCATTTCTGAATGGCCAATTTTTGATTCCGTGGCCCATAATCCAACGTATAATGTTATATAAAATTTTCTTGAATCATAACATCCAATATCAAAATTTTGAAAACGATATCGAGCAAAATAAATTGTGCATTGTTCATAATATTTGTATTTTCCACACGTTACACATACCGTCTACGCCGTTGGGTATACCATTGTTTTCATATTTGTACAGATTTTAAAATATTTATAATGCTGAGTAAACACTCGAATGTTTATATAATACGTGCCTACTTACCGATAAAACTTTATTTATTGCGATTTTAGTTTATTTTTAACGTGTAACCAGTTTTGTATAAATTTTGTTAAATTCGTGGACGTGTTGTTGCCTTCAATCTCTTCATCATAAATCAATAATTAAATACGCCATCATGATGAAGCGGCGGTATTCTCGCTGAATATTAATTAATATTCATATTTCTATGTACAGGCAATCTACGCACATAATTATGTAATAAAATGGCGCAATAGTACCGGCTAGACCATTACCAGAACCTATGAGTACATCTAATCGCGGCACGTGGCACAACAATGTATTACATTAAAGATTTATTTTATTGACAATACAAGGTATAAGAAATACGGGTAGTTTCCTGCGTAATTTATGAGTTCAAAAATTTTAACATCTTCTTCTTCTTCTTGTGCCCTGTCCGTTTAACGGACGTTGGCTATCATGTTGGCTATGCGGACTTTATTTACTGCAGTCCAGAACAGCTCCACAGTGGACCAGCCAAACCAAACCAAACCTTCTTCCAGGGCCCCGACTTCCGGCAGTCTTTCCCTGGATTATGAGATGCAAGATCTCGTATTTCTCTGGATGTCTCATCACATGTCCTAGATATTGAAGTTTTCGGATTTTTATTGTTTTAATAACTTCTTTATTCATCCGAGCCATAGCATCTTCATTCGTAACTCTGTCCATCCAGCTTATTTTGAGAATTCTTCTGTAGATCCACATCTCGAATGCCTCAAGTCGCCTTATCAGTTCTTCGGTAAGCGTCCGTGCATTCCATAGAATAATACTGAAAACACGTAGCATCTGACCATTCGCATTCGTAATCCAAGGTTGAGATCATGACTGCAGATAAAGATTGCACGAGCTTGCTCTATATGGCATTTGATTTCAACCGAAGGATCCCATCTTTTATTTAAGTTGCAGCCCAAGAAGGTACAATACTCTGTACCTTCTCTAGTTTCGTTCCAGCTATATAAAGATTTTCATTCAAGTCAACTGCGTTAATTTTGCTTATAAGCATGTATTTTGTTTTTTTTTTGTATTAAGTTCTAACCCAAATTTCTCACATGTCTTCACTGCTTGATTCAGCATTTATAACAAGTCCTTGTGTAGATTCTTGCAAAGCTTCATTGAATATTTTAACATCAATATCCTAATATTAATAATATGTAGATAATCGATTTTAAAGTTTACATTTTTTTATCAATATCTTACTCGACTCCAGTCAAGCGCTATTTAAAGTATTTATCTAAAATATGTTTCAAAATGTTTTTACAAAGAATGTTAGATCGTTAAGAAAAACTAAACACTAATGATACAGATGTATCAAAACATATAAATGTTACAATGTATTGTGTACAAGTGTACATATTGATTGAAATATTTTTTGCTGATTGAGATTATATATAAAATTGATCATTATTTTTAACACATACAGATGTATTCAGTCAGCTAGCCACATTCTCAAGAGGGTAGACAAAGAGGATCATATAATATATTATAAGGTATTTATATTTTTTGATAAATATTTTTCTTTGGTAAAGCTTGCAATAATACCTACATTAAAATATAATTGAATCATTTCTAAGAAAATCCCCGGACACGTTATACAGGGTGTACCAGAGATAGTAGCAGAAACTTTGCCGGTAGATTCCTGCCTATGATATGAGTCTAAAATGTTCAAGAAACCATGACCTAATATCAATAGTTATGGAGATATGCAAAATCAAAGATTGCATATTTGGAGGTGGATGAGCCCTAAGGGTTTGGATAGAGTTGAACTCAACGGTCACCACTCCGTTTGTAAAGTCGGAGATCTCTGCTGATGATGTAAAAGTCGCAACGGTTTGACAGAATTTATTTGAAGTATAAATGTTGACACAAGTTACAAGTACAATAATTATAGGTACACAATAATGAATCGATAGATGACGAGAGCTTCCGCTCGATAGGTAGCTCCCCGAAAAGTGAGGGTTCGAACGGGGAGCGCTTCGCCGTAAGAATGACACTGGGCGAGTGAGATACTCGGCTCTGCAGACGCCGGCTTATATAGTGATCCAGAACAAAGGCTCGGGGTTGTTATGATTTCGTCTTTACTCGGCCGCGCGTGTAGATATTTAGTTTAGATCAGCAAGGCGAGTTTCCTCGCTCTTCATGCCCCCTGCTATACATTGCCTTTGTACTCGGTCATTAGTCCGGCTAACTTTGTCGCCTGTTTGCTATCCTCAGCGTTCTTGCCTCGCCTTTGTATCGAGGGCGACGGCCTGCCGTTTTCGATGTCAGCGTATGCAGTACCTCATTACACGGCCCTGCGTGTGTATGCGTCTTGGGCCACCACACATATTTTTTCAATATTTCTGACTTTTTTTTGCAAAAAGTTGAAAAATCATTACGGTAACTTATATTGATTATGAAAAATTCATTCGCTTTAAAACAAATCGAATAAAATGATAAAAACCTTGCAAAAATTAAAACCAGTTTATTTTTACAAGGGTTTCATCATTTTTTTAAAGTTGTTTTGTAGAAAATGAATTTTTCATAATTTATATAAATTACTATAATAAAATAAGTTACAAATATTGATAAAAAAAATGTAAACTTTGATATCGCATATCTCCATAATTATTGATGTTAGGTCATGGTTGCTTGAATATTTTAGACTAATAACATAGGCAGTAATCTACCGGTAAAGTTTCTACTGCTACCTCTGGTACACCCTGTATATTATGATACGTAGATTTTTCTGGGCTATTGCGTCGTACGCATCCAACCTCTCTGGTTTTGCATCCCATTCCAGGGTTTCCCATAATTCCAGGTTTCCTTAGAGTCTACGATTCGAGTACTCTATATGTGACTAAACCTCCTGCAAGTTAATCAGCTCTAATAGCTTTTATACGTTTAATGACTATCTTATTATAATAAACATCATACGTATAAGAATATAACATGAATTGTTGGCAAAATTAACCTGTACGAGTTGTGGATGCTGATGTTATAGATAAGTAAATATTGACTTGCAATACCGTATTGAAAGCATTCTGAAAAATCCTGTCGGTAACGGGGTTTATACGTTTTATACGTTGTCGAATCATAATATTTACAGAATCCCCGATTCGAATTGAGCAAAAAGATCAAATACACATGGTAGAATAACCCAAAAAACTTTACATTAGATTTTCGACTATTCGATTCGGTCGTACAAATCTGATCATACTTTTAATCTACATGAAAATAAAATAAATTTGAAAATGAAATAAAACTAAATTTAAAAATTGCGCTGTAAGTTTATTAGTGTGACTGGAAGATTATTCAGACTTACCCTGGTACAAGATCACCGCTGATCATCAACTCTTCTGTGTATTTTTTATTTTTATTGAATTTCTATTTGTTTTCTTTACATTTTATAATATCTAGTCCCACAAAACATCTAAAAAGACGTTTGTCTGTAGGTTAATTTTTACAATTAAATGTTATCGTCTATCTAATCTATCTAACACTATCACTGAATATTATTCACTTTATAAACATAAGAGATAAAAAACTAAAACAATTAAGTACAAAAACAACTAAAATGATATTTTCAGTACAAAGTTAAAAAATTTAAGCAAATTAAGAAAAGAGAAGGAAAAAAAAAATATATATATATATATAGTGTATGTATATAGCAAAATTAAGAAAAGAGAAAGAGAAAATTTATATACACATCACTAATTATTCATTGTCATTATCATAATCATAATAGTACACTTTACCTCATTTCAATATGAATATAGGTCATATACAACTTATGTCGTTTCCTAATAATCACTTTTTAAGTTCTGACACTGATTTTGGAGTTCTTAGGCCTGTGGGAAAGGTACTTTGTATTTTGTATTGATGACATTGTTCTCGAAACTCACGTAAACTGGAATGACCAATCGATACAAACCGATCTCTGCGGACGAATCTCCGAACCTCAAGGACAAAGTTTAATCACATACACGACACGTATTCATTTATATTAGGGACATTTCTTTCATCAGTCACTTGGTCAGAAATCCTGTGAGCCAATCTTTGTCTCAACTTCTACAATTGAAGACCCCATGGCAAAAAGTTGTTAACTAACATTCAAGTCAGTTAACAACTTATATATCATCATTTTGAGATAATTAGACTTTGCATTTCGGCTTTGAAAAATATGTTTTATTACTAATTCAAGCTTATTTTTTTGATTTATGTCACTAAAATATCAAAGAAGTATTTACAAAGTAAAAAAAGGCATTTATGCACAAAAAAATAAAAATATACTAATTTTCCCTAAAAAAATGTAGTTAACAACCATTTTTTCACCTCTGGAACTCATTTTTAATAGAATAACACCTTTTTGAAATTGGTGAAACACAAACATCAAACAACCCTTCAAATGCTATCCGTTTTTACCATCCATTATCCAAAATTACAAAATACCTAACATGTTAATTAATAATACAAAACATGGTATGTACCATTCAAAATTATTGAAAAATAATATATAAGTAATAATAATTATAATAGTCTTCAAATAAAAACAAATATATGATAGTACTGCCAGAGTAAAATTTATTATAACCATATATATTGTATGAATGAATTTTTTATAATCGAAATATGTTACTGTAATGTTTGTTCAACTTTTTGAAAAAATAATTCAGAAATATTGAAAAAAAATACAAACTTTTATATTGCATATCTCCATAACTATTCATTTTAGGTCATGGTTGCTTGAACATTTTAGAATCATAACATAGTCAGGAATCTACCGGCCAAGTTTCTGCTGCTAGCTCTGGTACACACTGTATATTAATTCAATTGGAGTGCAAATAGGCGCACTTTTTTCAGAATTTATTTATTTTCCAGCAGAAAAGAACTGTTTGCATTTCTTAGTGAAGAAAAATGAGCTGTTTTAAGGGCGATCAGAGAAAGTAGTAATTTTAATTTCGCTCTCTTTGATTACCTTTTCCGATGTTTCGTCAAGCGGCCGGCATAATAAATTTGTCAAGGACAGTATACAACGGCAGGAATGTGCTGTGAAGTGTGCCGTATTACAATATAAAATATTAAGGATTTAACCATGTTTCAACCATTTATTTCACCGAAACTGTCGTTTATTATATTTGTGTTTCCTAGTAAAAAATATTGTAATATAACAACATATAAAAAAGAATACATTAAAATTTTGCGAGAAATGAGGACAGAATAATTTATGTTGCTTCATATAATATAATATTAAAGGATAGTAATATAATATTAAAGGAAAATAATATAATATTAAAGTTACTAAATAAATATACTATTCTCGAGAAGATTAAATTCTTCAGGTTAAGGTCATTTATTTGTGAAATATTATTCGAGGTGAAATTTATCTCGCTTCAAGGGCTGACACAATGCGAAATTAACCTCGAAAGAAAACCTAACCTTAGGTTGTTGTTGTCATTGAGACTGAACTTATTTTTGATTAAATTAGGAGCGCGTATTTATTTATTTATTTATTTGATCCATAGTGTATTAATTAATATGCATAAATAACCAATGTTCTCCATCACCACTTTGGAATCTAAGATGTATCTATGGACACGCGCCCTTGGTATAATTGCCTAAATTGTACATTCGATCCAAGTGTTAGTATGGTTGAGGTGCATTCAAGATAAAATTATTATAATTTGTGTAGTTAGTGTAGTACATTGTAACCAATAGATATCTACATTTAAATGAGAGGGCATTTTAAGCAGAATTTGGTTAAAATTTGACACCTGTGCCTTGTGGTGTTAATGGGAAAAAATGCAAAGTAATGTTATTGAATGAATGCAATTTTGACATTTTTACATTCACTCATTTGAACTATTTATTATACTCCAGTAATTTTGTGAATTTCTAAATTATTAATATATATTTATATGTAAAAAAAATTCTAAATTGTTATCTGCTATAATTTAATTGTATCTAATTAAAAAAAATTATACAAACAAAAATAACAAGCACAACATATAGTTCTGACAAGTATATAAAAAACATAGACAGAATATTTAAAAAAATACAATTTAATTTTAAATTATGTTAAAATTTATATTGTAAATTCTAGTAACTTTTGTATTGATTACCTAAGTATCCCTTTACATAAACGTAACAGTGAAATAATTATTTCATTCAGAATATATAACAATACAAAAGATAATTCATCAGCGGTTCCCAAAGATTTTCTGCTCGCGATTCCCTTGGCGCAACAGGATGTTTCCACAGTTATCCAAATTTCAGTCCTTCTTTGTTTATCCCTTCAAACTTCGGATACATTCATACATTTTCTCATGCATGCTCATGAGGCTTTTAACAGATCCATACTCCAATATTTATAATATCTGATCGTGTTAGGTCTTTTGCGGACGCCCTCTATTCCTGTTGCCTTCAACATTCGCCTCATATATTTTGTTAATCATCCTTACCTCGCTCATACGTTCAACATGACCAAACCATCCCAGCGATCCTTTCTTTATTTTGTCTACAACGTCTATCTATCATTATACTACTTATCATTATTTATTATTTTTAAACTAGTTGACAACATGTTGTAATGCTCTTCAAAAACATATTTTATGTCGTGGGGTATATCAACCTGAAACTCACAAACTGCTTCTATAATTTTTGTTGTAATCTTGCGACGGTTTTCATTAATTTTCTTTGTAAGAAAGACACCGCAGAGCGCACATGTTGGGAGCCACTGCTCTATATAATAACTGTTACCCTGACACAATCCTTTGTAAAACATCTGAGGTCCCGTAAAACACGTAACTTCCGTCAAAGCCTTGAGTCGGAAAAGCGCGGTATTCCTTTGTTGTACTTGACAATACATTCAATGATAATTTTAATTCAATTAAGCAGCTTCCCCCGGTTTTCTTGAACCACAAAACATTTCATTATTGATTTATTTTGAAAGAATAAATTAAAATATTATAATAAAATAAAATTATTAACATTTATTCACTTTGATAATATATAGGTTTGATTTAAAAAAATTTAAAAATCAAAAAAAAACAATTTGCACATTGATAGTAAAATTCGACTTTTAAGTAATTTAGAAGCCGTAAAAATTAAAAAATCCATTAATAATAATTAATGTACTATGAATAACCAAAAAAATTTAGCGTACAGTCCTATCTCGAATATGTTCCATTTCACTCTATCACCTGTTTCTTTCCATCCCCCCACTATCTACCTCATTGACACCGAGGTATGATTGTTCATAATTTGTAAAGTTTATTTAGTATTGAGTATACCCTGATGAAGGAACATTGTTTCCGAAACCGGTTTGTTTTTACCAAAAATTAAGTGGTGATAAACTAAGTTAATTTATTTAATTATATTTAATCATAAAAAAAAACTGTGCAGTATAAAATAAAATAAGGGTATTAAGATTAACCTTTTAATGATTGTTTCAAAATTTACAAGGTCATATTATTTTTTTTAAACAAGTCGCAGTTCATGTTCATACAGGGTGTATCGTAGCTAGTAGCAAAAACTTTGGGGGAGTCTTCCTCATTCAATTTGGTTAGAAAACAATTTTTAGATGAACGACATCACAGTTTACATTTTTTTTCAATATTTCTAACCTATCTTCTATAAAATGTTGTAGTTACATGAAAAAAGCTTATATTGAATATTAAAAATTAATTTGATACAACTTAAATAAAATTATCAAAACTGAACAGATATTTGAACCAGATATCTCTTCAGTTTTGGTAATTCGAATGATTTATTAATTTGCAACAAAGCAATGCATAAAAATAATTTTTAATAATCAATATAAATTTACTTTCATGATAACGACTTACAAAACAAGTTTATCTCCAAAACAGCTCAAGTTGATTTTCCTCCATGATTTTATGACTTGAATTTGAATTGAATTAAGCTGGGAATTTGGTGAATATTGAAAGATTGAAAAAATAGAGCCATGTCTGACAAAAAATCCATGAGTAATGCCCATAGTCCAAATAAATAATATATGCAAGAGAACATTTTTTATTTTATTTATTATTCATTTTTTATATATCTATCTTTTATCTTTTATCGGAAAACCTTTTCTACTGCAGATACAAATCTTAATTTATTTTTTAAATAATGATTTATTTTTTACTTTATGTTGCTTTTTTACTTCAAGTAAAGTGTACCAAAAAAGTCTAGCATTGTATTTGTTAAGACCCCTTCATTTTGTGTGAAATGTTTATCGTCTATCGCATATTTTCTAAAATATAAAAGTAAATCATTCAGCGGCCGTGCGCTTGTATAATGAACCTGTCATTTTCCAAACCCTTCTCAAATCTCCAATAAGTTTACAATAAGTACTCCTTAATAACGGAAAATTGTTCATTTTACTACACACCTTAACAACTGTTGTACGAATATTCGAACTTTGGTTAAATATAAGAAAGAATATATGAATTTATTCGGTGACTAACACAGTAAAAATTTAGACCCAAAACTGGGTTAAAATAGCACGTTATAAATTTTGTAATATTTTAAATTTCCTTCACTTTCACCTAGTATTTTATTCTCTAATTTACGATTCCGGGATTGATACCAAGCGCAACCAATATCTGTTTGAAATTAAAAGATGCCTGTACTAGTGATGTAACGAATATTTGCATTCGCATTCGCGAATATTCGCATATTTTTGCATATTCGCATTTGCAATGTTCGAGCGAATGTTTTGCGAATATGAACATCAGAAAAAAACATAATATTAGGTTAATAAAAATTTCATTCATTTCTTATTTTTTTTATTATTAGAAAAAGTAGCTTTACCTCGTAATCACATTATCAGTCTTCACTTTACTTTATCATTTGGTATTATTTATTTACCATCTACTTCTACGTTGGGTAGAAGCTTAAGATTCCAGATCAATTCTAAATAACAATTAACTTCTCATTAAAACTTATAAAACAAAAACTGTAATAATGCAATGTAAACAAACAAAATTAAATTCATCTCTAAGTTTTTAATGTAAGGTAATCACCTTCTTGAACGAAACTAAAAACAAAAATCAAACAAAAATTATGTTCTTCCATTAAAAACTATAAATAATTAATGTTTAATAATAAAACACCTTAAACAAACAAAAAAAAAATTCTTTATGCTTCTCTTAGATCAACTCGGAAATTCTCGGAACAAGATGCAAACGGAACGCGCCTCGCGCGAAACTGAACCGCTAAGCCATACATAATTGGGGCCAAATTAAAACTCAATATTCGTATTCGCATTGTCGGTAGCAGATATTCTCATTCGCATTCGCATTCGCCATTGCTCAAAAGATGACATTCGTTACATCACTAGCCTGTACCTCTCATTTACTAAGCGAGCTTTCTACCATTTTTGCTATTTTTTCGCTAACCGCTTTAACCGCTGTATCTCCGTTAATTTTACAAATTTCCTTAAAACATTTATTGAGCATCTTAAACATCTTAAACAAATTAATATTCAGAAAATGAAAATAAATAATAAAAATAAAAGTAAAATAATAAAAATATTAACGTTACTTAAAAGTGCTGAAAATCGATAACACTATTCCATTTGCGGGCTTTTTTTAATTTAAAAAATGTTTTATATTCAATGAAAATAATGTTGGCTATTTAATTACCTTCATTATTATTTGTAATAAAAAGATAATTTTTAGTTGATTTTTATGTATATAGATATTTAAGAAACACATATACATAGATATGTAACAAACATATTATATCTAGGAGTATACATAGATCTCAGATCTCAATAAGTTAAATGAATCACTTTTGATTTAATAATGGTTCGTCTTTCTGTGCCTCCTAAGACATATTATCATACCTCGAAGAATTCAGTTCGAGAAGCCAGCATCTAGCTTCCAACTATACCATTACCGTTATCGATTTCTTTAAATTGCTTTATTATTGTAAGTTGTGTGGTTTTGCATACACCTCGCTTTTCAATACAGACGCCTCTAAAGAATAATCAGCCCTGCTAGCATCACTGCTTCATTAAAATTATGAGCACACAAAGAGCAGATGCGAGGCGCTTCCCTGACTTATTCAACTCCTTCAGAAGATCATTCAGAAATGAGAGACGTGGAACCTCCCTGCTCTACTTCATTTCTCATTATATGCAAGGTGCTTTTCACTTCACACATCTCTTCAGCACGCTGCGGATAAGTTATGAGTATTAAAATAAATTATGTATCGTATCGAGGATAGAAAGCCAAAAGGGCATTATTTATTTCGAATATTACTTGTGAGCTAAAGAATATTTTTTCTATCTGATTTTGTCTATATTCCTTTTATTTTTAAACAATTTTCATTAGTTTTGAATAAACAAATATGGAAATCGTTAAATAATAAATTAAACATTGACAAAATCAGTAAAGTTACAAATAATCACTAACCCTCTTTTGGATTTCTACGATCGATATGTATTCGATATATCACGTATCCTCAAAACTCTTTTATACATCACTCGTCTAATTTTTTCAACACTATTCGGCGACTTGGATCTCTTCAGTTCATAAATCTATGAATTTAAAATTCTTGGATATCCATCTCAGTCATAAACCTTTTCTTCTTCCTTTTATCCAGACCTCGTATATGTATATACAGATGTATTGCTCACGTATCTTTATATTATATTTCTTTTGCTCTTCTTTTCCTTTTCTTATCCTTTTTACTAAGTAGATATTTCCTTGCCTCCCTATTTCTGATTTCCCCTTTCCTTTAATTCCTTGTCTCTCACGATTTGTTCTTAACTTAAACCTATCATTTTTTTTGTATGTTGTTAAGTTATTGTTGCTATATTTTGATACATGACATTTTAATTCTGTGGAAATTTGTAAGATGGTCTCTTTACTATTAAATACTCAACCTGATTTTTATTTATATTGTTAGTTTTCCGTAAATAAATAAATAATTCCTATAACGAAAACATTTAAATTAATAGACCTGCGATTATCTTAAAACAAGTTTCGTAAATCACTTAAAAAGATACGCAAAAATTCTGTCTTCATCGATTCACAAACCCGGAACTTTATTGCCGGTAAACAGCTTTACAGATTTAGCTACAATGGACATGTAAAGGTCGGCAAATTTCATTTACATTCGTTTCTAAATGTTACGATTATTTTTCACTATTGAAAGCATACATCATTTTAATTATAGTACAAACTCAACAATTGCAAAGAATATAATTTCAAACTGTTGTATTTTGCAATTACTTTGTGGTTATTCATTACGAATATAATTAACTTTGTGTATCTCCACTTAATTTTTGGAAAAACCAACCGGTTTCGGAAACAACGTTCCTTCGTCAGAGTATACTTGATACTAATTAAACTGTACAAAATTATGAAGAATCATACCTCAGTGTCAAGTGCTCAAATGGGTATAAATAGTGGGGGGTGCTCAATAATATGATTAGCAAATTTGCCAATCATATTATTGAGAATAACCATAGTTATGTTAAAAATACAGAGTCAATATTTTTCACCTTGATAATAAAAGTTGACGTCTTAATAATTGAGAAGCCCTAGAAATTAAGAAAGCCATAAATAATAATGAATCTTTTATAAAAAAACCAAAAAAATATAAGTTACAGTCCTATCTTGAATATGTTCCCTTTCACCCTTTCACCTGTTTCTTTAGCACCCCCCCACTATTTACCCCCGTTTGTACATTTGACACTGAGGTATGATTGTTCATAATTTTGTAAAGTTTAATTAGTATTAAGTATATCCTGATGAAGGAACGTTGTTTCCGAAACTGGTTGGTTTTACCAAAAATTAAGTGGTGATAAACAAAGTTAATTCGTTTGAATATAATTTCATTAAAATTAATACGTAGTAATTTTACATACAATGTAATTGCGTGAGAGTTTTAATTCTTGGATTCTTTATCGCGGCTACTAGAAACCTAGTACATTAAAAACGTTTGCTAATCTAACAGCGTTAAAATTCATAAATGTATGTATATGTATTTAGGGCAGTAACGTACCGGTGTACCTACAGGCAATGATAGCTTAGGTGCACTCTTTTTTGTAACAATTCAACTCAGTCAATAAACGCCATTCTTAATAGACAGTTATGTTTGATTATCTCCTCTTTATATGGCGGCCCCGTAGCTTAGTGGGCACGACACTGACTCACACCGAGGGTTCCGGCTTCGACTCCCGGTGAGGTCACATTTATGTGTTTTACTCAAGTCTGCGTTACGTTTTGTGATATGTTTCGCTTCTGTAATTGGACTTTTAGGCCTGTTGAAGCGGAAAATTAAAAATAAATTATTAGAATAAGTTTAAATCCTTCAGAATATTTTGAGTATGTCTAAATTTTTCAAGAACACAATACTGGATTAAATCCCCAGGGGGACATCATTAATCTTACATTAAGATGTCTCACTGAGTCGAAGCTATACTTTTATATGGAAAAGTAGGTAAGTAAATCTTTTTTGGTGTTCATAGGGCTTACGACCTATCGTACTCAGGTACGAAACAAGGTGTGCAAGTTAAGCATATATATGACTTCCATACATTATATAGATGTTGTATTCTATCATGGGTAGTATTGATGAACGTTACATTGTGTAAAGTGATCAATTTAGCCAGCCATACGATAGGACGTTAGCCCTATGAGCACCCAAAACCATACCTACTTTCCCATATAAAAATATAGCTTCGCCTCCATGAGACATCCATAATACATCTAGTATAAATCCTGTTGTAATCGGCTATTACTTTGATGTTATTCCTTAAAAATTAAACTTAACACGAATTAACATTAAACTACACCACATTAAAGAGTAGATATCTTTAGAGATCCTATATATTAAAAAGACTATAAATAATAATTAATGTATAATTAACCCTTCACCACTGACGTACGTCTCACAGACGTCAACTGAGAGTAATACTAAATGACTTTCACGTACCTTTCTGGAACTCAGTATCGCAGGTGTGGTCGAGTCGGGCGTGCAGTGCAACTGAAACGATTATACGTCCATGTTGTGACGTCTGTGAGACGTAATGCCAGAGTTGATGTAAGTTTTTATTAATGAATTAATGAACTACATGTAACCCGTCAATGTACATTTATATGTCGGTTTCTGAGGTATATATATATTTATTTTAAATTCTAAAAAAAAACTTAGAAAAAAAAATTACGAAAAATTTCGATTTTTGGAAGAAAAAAAATTCTTAAAACATAATAATTATACCAAAAAAAAGTTACAGACGTTAAACGAAGTTACGCGGATAGACAGACAACGATTGGGATTAAAACAAACTATTAAAATTGTAAAAAACTGCCATACTCCTTGCTAGGTGAAATGGTGTTGGTCTGTGCTAGTATTACATTTAGATATCAAAATATTTCCAGCTGATCTCGGTCTATTACTAAAACATCAATATTCTTACAATTTTTAAACAAAACGATATGTCTGTGCTATAAAAAATAGAACTGACTGGCTGCTCTGCAATGATGCTCGAACGCATACGACTTCTTATCTACCAGACCAATATTGTGAAAATATGGTAATAATATGATATCCACAAAAACCGATAGTTAAAAACAATCATTCGATATAACTATAGCTCTGTAATATATTTTTTACTATTCATAGTAATCATTATGTACCTGGGTACCCATTTATGATATCAAGTTTAATAATTGTATTCATAAACGCCATCATCTCCATTAAATAAATTATATGAAAGGGAAGGAAATAAAGGAAATACGGATATTGCTATGAGAAGTAGTAACCTTCTAAGAAGTAATTTGATAACTGTCTAAATATCAATTTGTGAGATACAAAACAATGTATGTAAAAACGTCTATCCAGGTTGAGTACCCGGTTACCTTGGATAGCAGCTAGTCTGAGAAATTCCGGGTAGTAACATAACGGTTAAAAATCCCAACATATTATTCCAGAATATGAGTACATAACTTCGCGTACATTGACCTAATGTTTGACCTACTCATTTAATCATTTATGTAAATAATTCGATTCAATATTTTCTGGAATCGATACTGCCATATTTTTCTGTCACGTTTGCAGTCGTGTGTGAGCTGAACGAAAACGTGCGCGGGAACAAACCAAAACAGATGTGCAAACATAATATAATCGAGAATAACGTACACAATGTAACTATATCGCATTCTAACAGTTTTTTTCTCTACCTATCTAAAAAAATTGTAATGAAAGTATGGAGTTCGGAATA
This sequence comes from Agrypnia vestita, assembly GCA_016648135.1. Classification (NCBI taxonomy): domain Eukaryota; kingdom Metazoa; phylum Arthropoda; class Insecta; order Trichoptera; family Phryganeidae; genus Agrypnia; species Agrypnia vestita. The sequence continues at coordinate 163,010 of JADDOH010000282.1, read as the reverse complement.
TATTCTCGAATAAATTACAGTGCAATATTTTTTATTTATGGTTTTTGTGTTTAATTTGTAGAACTCCATATTTTTATTTTTAGCGCAATTTAAAATAAATTAAATTTTAATGAATATTATTAAGTTCTGTGGGTTAACTATTTTTAAGTGTTCTAGCGGTTTCGGCTTGTAAGGCCATAGTTAAGATTAGTTAACCCGCAGAACTTAATAATAATATTTTTATTAAAATTTAATTTATTTTAAATTTCGCTAAATACAGTGCAACATTATTAAGCATTATATCATATAATAAATGGAATTTATTTACGCGATTTTTTAAACATTTTCCTAATAAATTGAGTAAACTGCTGACATTAAACACATATTTGTGTTTATTAATGCCACTCCGATTCGTTATATTATAAGTTTTGAGCGATGTTCGTTTAATATTGTTGGAAAAATTTCATTTAATAAATTAAAATTATAAGAAATAAATTCAAACCAATATGTCTGAGCAATAAGCTCGCATAGCTGAATCATTTCAGCTATGCGAGCATGCCACGGGCAAAGTAAAGGACCCACCCAAAATGAAGGGTTTCAAATCCTCGAGGGTAGCAGGAAATTAAGGGCAATCATAAACACCTGAAATAAGAACCTGTTACCAGACCCTAGTGATTCAAGCGCAGGTAGTATATATGCTAATAAAAGGTGCAAAAGATATGTAATCCGTCTTCTTTGCTAATGCTATTTTTACCCATGTCATTACAATTGGGCCTCACTCCATTAATCCGGCTCGGGTGTGGACCTCAGGGATGCCACCATAGAATGAATACAGCGGGTATACATAATCAATGGGTGTATATCACCATACAGTCAAATATTATGAAGGATGTGAATCCAGGGTGTTTTCAATCAATATATATAAAAAGAAACCCGTGTTTCCCTATCCGCCAAGTTTTCCCCACAACCAGCCACAGCCACCCACCGGTGGTTATAGTAGTGGATAGCCCTTGGTGTCACATCGAAAATATGCGAGTTTGGTGGGGGTGGCTATGCGTGGGTAGGAGTGGGTGACGAAAATGTGCTTTCTAGCACATTGTTTTGTTATGGGAAGGCCGCAAATGCTTCAGATTGTTTCAAAATAGGCACGCTGACTGTGTCGGTGAGTCTAGAAGGTTCCGGAAAAACCTGCTCTAAAAAGTTCTGAAAATTCCGGAAAGTTCTATAAGGTTCTAAACTGAGTGGCGGAATGTGTCGGTGTGTCTAGAAGGTTCCTGTACATTCGAATTTCTTGAAATTTCTGGAAGGAGAATGTTATAGAAGGTTCGCGAAAATTCTATGATGATCCAAACAGTGTTCTAAAAATCTACACGTGCAAAGCCGCGCGGGCACAGCTAGTCAGATCTATAAGAAGTTGCACATTTTTGACATTTAAATTTTTCCTCTCAATTCCTTTTCATTTTTCATTTTCCTTTTTTAGTATCTGGGGTGTTTATAAACACACATAAAATAGTATGTGTATATTATATCAATGAGATAATCATGTGTGTGTATATAACCACGTGATAAATATGCAATGATCTTTTCCCGGAAGCTTTTACAAATAATCTTACTCTGAGTTTACCAGTTACCTTTGTTCTTTTGCATTTTAGATTATAATTTAGATCAAGAAGAAGGCTACAATTCTACGTAGGTCTTAGTCTTTCAAACTATGCCCAAGAGACAAAACTGCCTATGGATCTTCCGTAAATCTGAGTGAGGCAATTCAATCGTCTTCCAAGAATAAAACGTGGAATTGTCTTGTTGCTTTTCAAAATTTAATTTCCCACGCCATCTTATGATTTTAATGGAAATTGTGGATAGGTATCTCAAAAAACATTTTATGATCTGATTTGAAAAATGATATTTAAACCCAGCAAAATATAAGTTAGCACGACCATCTTACTTTAATGGGAAATCAATTTTCAAGTATTTTTAAATTTGCGTCATCATAATTACGCCGGTATTACTGAACTTTGAGCTCTTAAATTCTTAAGCACAAATACATTACACCGCGGCTACAAAAATAAATTTTAAGAGCTTGCGTCGAATTTTTTCAAACATAAAATTTATAACCATTAGATATTATCTCAAATTTAAAACAACAACTTTGCGAGCACATAAAAGCAACATAATTTTAGAATGTTCAAATCGTTCTTTACTTTATCGTTCTTTGTTAAGTTAGCATCATGTTTTAAGTTTTAAGTTTTTTTAAAGTTTTTTGTGGAAGCCTGGGTCTCACCACAGTATACCCAGAACAGTAGTTTATCTCCGGCCTGTCGGCGAATTATTAGCCTACTCTTGCATTGACGCAAGGGTTGTCACTTTATTTTTACTCCCTTTCTTTTAACTCGTAGCGTCTGAGATTCCGACGCATAAGGTAGACACGAAACCCGAAAATTTCTGTAATTAGTATACCTAGTTCCTGCACTTTATTCATATTCTTATTTTACGCTTCAACAGGCCAAGAGGCCCAATTACAGGTGCGAAAAACATCACAAAACACCCAGGCTTGAGTAAATCACACAGATTAATTGTGACCTCACCGGGAATCGAACCCGGAACCCTCGGAGTGAGAAACCAGAGTTATGCCCACTGGACCACGAGGGCCGCTTAACATGCAAGAACGCTGATTAACATCAACGTAGACTTTTAAAAACTCAATCTTTGTGATAATCAACACACCTTTTTAGTAAAGCACTACAAACATAAAAAAGGCATTTTTTCAGGAAGCGCATTTTTTTCTAAAACGGCGACTGCGAGCGCGAATGGCACCGAAGGCACGACTCTCACTGCCGCCGCCTTGTGCCCCCATATTCTATGTCAATGTGTGCGTCATAGTGCGTGCGTACACTGCGCCAAGCACGCACGCACACATTCTAATGGGTAGCGGCCAGTTTGTATGAAGACGTATTACTGTTCTTAGTATACTGTGGTCTCACTGACATCAATAGCAAGATTAAGGAAAGACTATTGAGATGGTATTGCCATGATGGACGCAGTATATTGTTTACCAGGCTCCAGGATCTCCATGGAGCTTTCCCGAATTACATCCAGAGGAATACCAAAAAATTCATGGGTGGTCCAAAGGGCAAGTCAAATGTAGAGGCACGGATTGAGTGACGTTATCCAGGACGAAAGAACGTTCAGCTCAAGGGTGAGAAGAGCTGACCTACGACAGTGAGATGGGTTGAAGCCAGGGAAAAGAAAAATAAGACGTTCAACATTTTGCCAGTTTCCAAAACGTTGTTGACAGCATCTTTTAAAGAAAAGTGATTTGGAAAATTCAAAAAGAATTAAGATATTTAAAATGTTATGGTCGGTAAAATATCGAAAACCTTCATAAAAAAGACGTCATAAAAAAGGTGATCAAAAAGCACATTACATCTATGCTTGCGTGACTGGACTCAAAAGGTGCTTACCTCAGGCGAGTCCCTGAATTGGAACAATACTTGATCGTTATTAAATGGATTATGAGACAAACCAACATATTTTATTTTAAGTGCCACCTAGATTTCGACGGCTCCTACGTATAATATCGTAATCCACAAATCGACGATTTTGAGGTTTTTTTGTATATATATGTGTTTTAATTATATATTTAATTCCAAGGAAGAAAAAAAAATATTTTTCTATAAATAACGTTTTTTATTATAATTTTTTTTATTTCTTTCTTGGAATTAAAAATATAATTAAATGATATATGAATAAATAATTATATGAAATACACAGTAAACAAATAAATAAATAATTATATGAAATACACAGTAAACTCGAAATCGTCAATTTGTGGGTTACGATATTATTCGTAAGAGCCGTCGATTTGTCGCCTAGTGAACGCGATTATTATTATTATATTTTTGAAATATTCAATGAAATGGTGAATCCGATGAAATTAAATAAGAAATATTGTTTTATCAAAATTTAAGAACCATATTAAGTAAGGGTCGGATCAAAAAATATTGATTTGAATTTATAATTATGAGCGTGTATAGCTGTACCGTATAATCTTATAAAGCCAGAATGTAATGGCAGAAAAAAGAATGCATTAATTTATTATTTCTTAAGAAAAAAATAAGATCTTTTCATTCCTTTTTAATTTTGATAATATTGTTTCTCCTGTATAGGGTAAGTGTTGAAGGTAACAGAAAATAGAGAGCGTCCGCGAAAGACCTAGCATGATCAGATTCTACAAGTATTGGAGGATGGCCCTGTTAAAAGGCTTAACAACCGTAGATCATGCATGCGAAGATGAATGAATGTAGTCGAAGCAAAAAGAGGATGCTAATAGATGAATATGGCGTTCTATCCTCTCTACATATCCCTGCGGGGAACGGCGTGTATGTTAGTTAGTTAGTCAGTTAGTTATATTAGCAGTAAAACTTCGATCGGTATTTTACTAAATAAGTTATTTCACCATCTATATACCGCTCACTCATTACCTACAAGTAATTTCAGTGGCCTTCGATTCGTTTATGGAATCTTAAATATAACACGTTACTTACGAATATCGTGATCCTGGTATTTCACGGTGTTTAAAAAAATTGCATTTTTTACTGATTAAGTCTTCATTTATTTGTTCTACACAACCTTCAGAGTCAGCCCACAGGATAATTAAAAAAATAATAAATACCAGTTCCTCCTAATTATTTCTGAAATGTTCCTTCCTCATACTGCGTTATTAAATTTGGATCTAAATAATTGCATCCGTTTTCCGGAATGATAAGTATACCCAAATAATTACCCTTAGCCCTGAATTTCGAGCATCCTGTAGTGTCCTTTTATTATTTGTCACATATCACATTTACATGCACAAATGTAATATAAATACGAACCTTTGTCTAACTTTTTCAAATAAATTTCGACTCTTTTTTTTAAATATTTACGACTTCTTCTTCTTCATGTGCCCTGTCGGGTCCCCCCGACGTCGGCGATCACCTGGGAGAAAGTTTCCCTGTCCAGGGCAGTGCGGAACAGCTCTTCCACGCTTCTTATCCCGGTCCACTCTCGGATGTTTCCAAGCCAGGAATGCCGCCTCCGTCCGACCCCTCTGCGACCCTCAATCCTCCCCTTCATGACGAGCTGAAGGATGGAGTACTTTTCACATCTCATTATATGAACAAAGTATGAAATTTACGACTAGATGTATGAAATTCAAAGAACCGTCAGATAATGCAGCTTTACATAATAATATCAATATCACGAAGTGCCTATAATGTATTATATTTTGCAAGGGCGTGCAGTGAGAACAAGAAGAGTGACTTTTATTTATACACACATTTGAAAAAAAAATCGAAATTAAATATTTATCTGGTAGAGTATTATAACATATTAAAATCTGAATAATATGTAAATTATTGTGAAAAATGTTACGAGATATACCTCTCATTTTGAGTTATTTTCAAAAAATATGCTTCAAAAAAGTCATGCTTCTTGTTTTCACTACACGTCCCGATATTTTGATACACATTTTACCTTAGATTCCAATTTTATTCGATAATCATCTGTATTGTAAATGCATATCGCTTTATATAAACTTTTATATCTAATGTTTGCATTTTATTTCATAAATTGCATTGATGCTGCACTGTAAAAAGTTTTTATAACGAGCGATGGCATGAAGTTTCTTTAAAATGCAACTAATCAATCTTATATAATCTTATATCAATATTATTATTCTTCTTATTTTATTAAAAAGTCAATTCTTTCATAGTTAATAATTTATTTTTCTCAAACATGTACATAAAATTTATTTAAGAAAATCCTTAAAATCCTTGATTCACTTTAAATAAAATATGTGTCCTTTAGCCTATTTCTATCTTATCTTGTACCTATACTATTAAGACACTTCCCTTGGGGCCGAAAGTAGCCTCCGGCCTAGAATATATTATGCCATAATACTACCGTCAGACTTGTGTAATACTCTGTAAAGCAAAATTAACAAAATTATGTACCCTCATGCCGTATATACCTAATAGGACATAGTTATGCAGAAAGCGTCCAACCCACAAAATGCTAAAAAATGAGTTGTATACGGATTTGGGCAACTCAATACAATATCTGTACGTGCTGAAAACATCCAAACTCTAAATGAAATTTTTTTTTCAATTTTTGTCAAATTTAAACCGATTATTACTATTATTATTGATTAAAGATATTCATGGGGTATGCACGCATTATGCAACTTTTTAATTCTATTGTTACTACACGCGAATAATTTTATAGAAAACATCTAAGGGGGTTGAATTTTTTCTACGTCGTATATGACACTTGCATACTTTATCAAATTTATACAATATAGAACCCATATAGAACTAAATAACTTCTGTTTTTCGTACATTTAGACAATACGTAGAAAGAATCCAACCTGTAAAACACGTCATCTCTGTAAACAATATTTATTTCATATTACTACACTTAAAAACCTCTCTATAGAGAGCCTTATAATGAGTTTAATATCGACGTATTAGGTTTTTGTAGTTTCAAAATTTTAGAAGCCATTTTCTCAATTCCATGTTTTTTTGGGTTGGACTCTTTCAGCAGAACTACGTTGAATTAAACTTTTAATTCCATTTATACTCCTCCACTTGGGAGGAAACTTTATTAAATACTGTATAGAAAATGGCTGATCACGATAAATGACGATTATTCCATAAAAGCAGAATGAAAAAGACATGTAATTTGACAAGGACTTTCAAATTCACATATTCTTCAAAAGTCACGGGACAGTTGACAAATACAGATCTTCGATCTATCTGTTATACAAAATTTTAAAACTATCAGTAAAATGTAATACTTAAATGATTATAATATTATCAAATACTATATTATTTATTGAATTGGCGTTAACTTTGTGGAATGACATTATAATTATATATAAATAAATAGATTACTTGTCTAAGACCACTAATGAGTTTAAGATGATTACACAACTAGTTTCGACAACTACCGATGTTGTCATCAACGGGTGATGATTTAAACTGAAGCATAAGAGTAAAATTAATTATCTAAGGTACTGATAGGGGTGGGTGGAGTTATGTTTGGGGGGAGGGGGTTAGCTGTGGGTGGGGTTTGAGTTAACGGGAATAAAGTAAGGAGCGGTGAAGAATTTTGAAATATTATGTTATTGATTAGAGTTTTATTAGAATTTAAATTTTTTTGTATTTCTAAATTTTCGAGATTGTTCATTATTTGGCCTTTATATTTAACAGGGTGTAATAGTTTAAGTGTATGGGAATGGAAAGAATGATTGGTGTTAATAATGTGGTTAGCAAATTCTGAAAAATAATTACTAACAAGACCGCGACGGTGTTCTTTTATTCTAATTTTAAGATTTCTCGCGGTTTGACCGATGTATTTCATATTGCAGTCACCACATGTGATTTCATATACTCCGCTTTTTTCTAAAAAGTTTATTTTTGATTTTGAGTTATCTAGAATTTTTCCTAAATTGTTGTTGGTGTAATATGCGGGTTGTATATGGGAAGGTAAGATGCGGGAGATTTTCTGGGTTGGCGACCCTGTATATAGAATTTTTCGCCAAGATTTATTTTTGATTTCATTATTATTGCATGCTGAGTATATGTGTTTCTTTGTTAAGTTCTTTTTTATTTTGTTTTTTAGCATTTTATCTATCATTTTATCATTATAACCATTATTTTTAGCTATTTGTTTTATTGTGTTAAGTTCACAATTATAATTTAAAGTGCTAAGGGGAACGTTAATTAATCGGTTTAATAGGGAATGGAAACTGGCCATTTTGTGTGATATGGGGTGTAAGGAATCGTGTGGAATTACAGTATCTGTATGGGTTGGTTTTCTGTATATATTGAAATCTAATTTATTATTTACTACCTTAATTGAAAGATCTAAAAAATTTAAGGAGTTGTCTAAATTTTTCTCCATGGTGAATTTAATGTTTTTGTGGAGTGTGTTAATGTGTGCAAGGAAGGAATCTAATTGTCTATCAGTACCTGTGAAAATACAGAAAATATCGTCTACATATGTTAACCATTTAAATATACAAGATTTTACAAGAGGGTGACTAGAGTTTAATAATTCTGTTTCAAGATCATTTAAGAACATTTCGGCAAGTATCGGTGACAAAGGGGATCCCATTGTGAGTCCGTCTTGTTGTTTATAAATCAAATCATTAAATTCAAAATAGTTTTGTGATGTACAGACATCATAAACTCTAGTCATTTCTTTTACAAACGTGTCATCCAAAGCAGAATCACAGAGTAATTTTATAAATACATTCTTAGCATCTTGTACTGGAACATTTGTGAACAGATTAACAACATCAAAAGAAATTATTTTAGAACTAGGCGGGATATCTAGATTTTCAACATTTTTAATAAATTCAAAGGTATTTTTAACACTGTATCTTGGTGAAAACAATTTAAGCGCGATTATTAATTGGTTAAGTTTCTTACAAAGATAATAATTAGGAGCACTTACATATGAAACTACAGGCCTAATTGGTATGTTAATTTTGTGTAGTTTGGGAAGTCCGTACATTCGTGGGGGTTGAGGATTCATATTAATTAGGGGAATGTACGACTTCCCAATCTACACAAAATTAAACATACCAATTAGGCCTGAGTTTATATGTAAGTGCTCCCTAATTATTATCTTGTAAGAAACTTAACCAATTAACTAATCGCGCTTAAATTGTTTTCACAAAGATTACAGTGTTTTAAAAATACCTTTGAATTTATTAAAAATGTTGAACACTTGAAAAAATCTAGATATCCCGCCTAGTTTAAAAATAATTTCTTTGGATGTTGTTAATCTGTTCACAAAGTTCCAGTACAAGATGCAAGAATGTATTTATAAAATTACTGCTGGATTCTGCTTGGATGACACGTTTGTAAAGAAATGACCGAGAGTTTATGAGTCTGTACATCACCAAAACTACTTTTGAATTGAATGATTTGATTATAAACACACAAGACGGACTCACAATGGGCATCCCCCTTTGTCACCGATTAATTGCCGAAATGTTCTTAATATGATCTTGAAACAGAATTATTAAACTCTAGTCACCCTCTTGTAAAATCTTGTATATTTAAATGGTTAAGATATTGTAGACGATATTTTCTGTATTTTCACAGGTACTGATAGACAATTAGATTCCTTCCTTGCACACATTAACACACTCCACAAAAACATTAAATTCACCGTGGAGAAAAATTTAGACAACTCCTTAAATTTTCTAGATCTTTCTATTAAGGTAGTAAATAATAAATTAGATTTCAATATATACAGAAAACCAACCCATACGGATACTGTAATTCCACACGATTCTTTACACCCCATATCACACAAAATGGCCAGTTTCCATTCCCTATTAAACCGATTAATTAACGTTCCCCTTAGCACTTTAAATTATAATTGTGAACTTAACACAATAAAACAAATAGCTAAAAATAATGGTTATAATGATAAAATCATAGATAAAATGCTAAAAAACAAAATAAAAAATAACTTAACAAAGAAACACATATACTCAGCATGCAATAATAATGAAATTAAAAATAAATCTTGGCGAAAAATTCTATATACAGGGTCGCCAACCCAGAAAATCTCCCGCATCTTACCTTCCCATATACAACCCGCATATTACACCAACAATAATTTAGGAAAAATTTTAGATAACTCAAAATCAAAAATAAACTATTTAGAAAAAAGCGGAGTATATGAAATCACATGCGGTGACTGCAATATGAAATACATCGGTCAAACCGCGAGAAATCTTAAAATTAGAATAAAAGAACACCGTCGCGGTCTTGTTAGTAATTATTTTTCAGAATTTGCTAACCACATTATTAACACCAATCATTCTTTCCATTCCCATACACTTAAACTATTACACCCTGTTAAATATAAAGGCCAAATAATGAACAATCTCGAAAATTTAGAAATACAAAAAAATTTAAATTCTAATAAAACTCTAATCAATAACATAATATTTCAAAATTCTTCACCACTCCTTACTTTATTCCCGTTAACTCAAACCCCACCCCCGCTAACCCCCTCCCCCCAAACATAACTCCACCCACCTCTATCAGTACCTTAGATAATTAATTTTACTCTTATGCTTCAGTTTAAATCATCACCCATTGATGACAACATCGGTAGTTGTCGAAACTAGTTGTGTAATCATCTTAAACTCATTAGTGGTCTTAGACAAGTAATCTATTTATTTATATATAATTATAATGTCATTCCACAAAGTTAACGCCAATTCAATAAATAATATAAATGAAGTCGTAGTAAAATAAAGTCGAAGTAGAAAACTATTTACAAATGGTTATTTTTTACAAATGTGCAATATTTACCAAGTCAGGAAAAGTAGACACAGGTAACATTTTGTATTTTTTTTCGTATTCGTGAGGTTTGTGTTTTGTCAATATACACCAATTTATATTTCAATTCTGATTGATTTTTCCTTTAATAATATTATTATTAGTTTAAGATAAGTATTTTTTTGCAATAGTAATTTAGTTAACTTATATAATATCTTTTTTTGTTTTTTTTTTATTTATTTATTTATCTTCATCTTGTTACATGACATAGGAGATGGAACCGCTCATCTCACTAGGAAGAACCTGTGCCGAGATGAGCAGCTGAACAATATAGTGAGAACAAAAAATAAAGATATACAACAAAATACTATATAACTATAAAATTAATTAATTAATTAATTGAGTATATAAATATAAAATGTGGATAATAAGAACAGTATATATTGTAAAATACAAAAGCAATAGTGAAAGTAGAGTAATATATATAAAAAATTATATGCATGGATAGTAACAAAATGTATATATAATAGCACAGTTAAAAGTAAATTTAGGTATGTACCTATATAAGAAAATTAAATGAATGTTTGTGTATATTAAATAGTGATAAGAAATGAAGTTAAATGAGCAATAAATTATGACCTGTTTTCGGCAGTTGGGTATTTGTGCAAATGCAGGTGACAATAATGTCTTCTCCAATAGTGTTGTGTAAAAAGTTAAGAGTAGGGTGTCCACACTATGACAGAATGGACACCAAAGACATTTGGATATCACTTCCATCAGTCTGCATAACACCCTTAACCATTTTTTTAAAAAGTGACAGAGTGTTTGCACTCTTAATATTTTCGGGAAGAGCATTGAAGAACAAAGGAGCCTTGTAAAAAAACTTCTTTTTCCAAACACTGTCTTGGCATTTATTGGCTGATACATTAAAGAAGTGGACATTCTAGTATGGTGCATTTGCTGAGTTCGTTTAATAATAATTTTCATTTTATAGAATTTGCACAGAGTTTAAATAATGGCAAGCTGGCTGACAGTCATGATTTTATTTTCGCTGAATAAAAGTTGTGAGGAGTATAAAAAACTTTTTTTAAACATGATTTTTAAGATTAATTTTTATGCATTATGTAAAGGTTCTAGGGTGGTCTTATAGCAGTTTCCCCAGCAAATAATATTATAGGTTAGTAATGATTGTACAATTGTACTTTTGAAATTAAGGTTTGCACATAAGTAGTGACATATCTACCTAAGTTATTTTATTTTAGTACGGTTATTAATAAAATATTTTTTGACAGTGAGACAGATGGATTTTTGTAATTTTATTTAACTTGTATTGAAACGAATTAATTTTTCGTAATCGATATGTGTTACTGTAATGATAGTCCAACATTTTACAAAAAATAAGTCAGAAAAATTGAAAAAAAAATGCAAACTTTGATGTCGCATATCTCCATAACTATGTCATGATAGCTTGAACATTTTCGACTCGTAATCAAGGCAGGTTATTAATGATTTCCAAATAAACCTGTATAACAGATTTACATACACAGAATATAATGCATTAATATTATTTTTTAATCCTAGCTAAAAGGTTGTTAAAATGAATTCCTAGGAACTTGGTCACTAGGTGAGTATATTCTTACATTTACTTGGAAAATTTTGCACAGTTGTAAATTACTACAAAAATTCTTACATCTTTGTTTTGAAAATCCCTTTTTTTGTACGAGTTCAAGAATGCATCGGGCTTGTTTTTGAAGCCTTGCCATGTCTTTGGATGCTTCTTCAAGGTCCTTTAAAGTTGCAGCATTCTGTAACTTTTGTTCTTCTAATTTCTGTTGCAAGTCACAAATCTGCTTCGTATGTTCTTCATTAGAGATGGCGTTTGTTCCTTCGAGACTTGTTTTCTCCAAAAGTGAGGTAAGTTCAAGCACTCTGTAATTAGAAAAAAATGATAATGGTAAAAATGTTTCGCAATATGTTCTACCTAAATATACACATATGATTTATATAATGTAAATCTTTTAAAATCCTGACATTTTAAAGGATATCAATTTGAAAGTATATTTTTATTCTAGTTAGCAGTTCAACAATGTTCAATATTCAAAAAAATTAAAAAGCACAAAATACAAATTATGCAATTCAAATAAATCACAAACCATGACGATGAAGAGAATGGCTTTGAACAGGGATCAATGGAGAAATATTTTTGAGAAGGCCAAGACCCATTAGGGGTTGTAGATAGAGGTAGGTAGTTACCAAACGAACGGATCAGTTACACTGAACTAGAAATACTTATCCCAATTCTAGCTCAATCTAGTTCGCAACTAGATTGAAAATTGAACAATTGAACTAAAGATCCAAAATATCTAGAGACCAAAATGAACAATGTGATCGATGACAAATTAAGAGTATATTGTTTATTGTAATAACGAGTATAAAAGGCTCTTTGTACTTGATAGCGAGCTCGAGTCATAATAACTTTATGATATTTGAGAAGATATGTCTTACGTAATTTATTTTGTTGGTATGTTTAGTTTGTCGATGTGCGCCTAGGTATTTGTAGACTCTAATTTTTTAATTGCTTTAATTTTTAATATGTTCCAATTCTAAAAGTATTTTAAATGGGATTATTTTAAACACAACGGCTCACGCCAAAAATCGTAAAAGCCATGAAAACAACCATTAATTTTCTGAAAAACGTCTGAATCTTTGCATATTTCAAGAAATCATTTTGAATATGTAATATTTATTATGCTAATACAAAGACAGCCATATTTTTATTACTAACGAATCCGAAATTAACATATTTGTTGCTCTCATTTGCGAAAAAAACTAGTAAAGTACAAAAAAATGATATTAGGTTGAAAACTAGATAATCGGGCTCACAATGTAAATACACATCATAATAATTAAAAAGCACCTTAGTATCAGCAAAAAAAGCTAAAATGAAACACAAATTGGTTTTTAAAATGTTAAAGTTTACTTGTTTTCAAAGGCGTCCTTTTGCTTAGAAACACCAGCTATTTTCTTCTCCATTGTACGTAAATTTTCATGTAGGACACGTAAGGAACTTTCATGGTGCAACTCCTGACGTTTTGCCTAATATACAAATAGAATAAATATTTATTAGATGAATCATACATATAATGTATTTATGTAATTAACAGACACAAATCCATATCTTAATTGATATTATTCACGTTAAAGAAATCTAATGTAAAAGTGTGTAAAATGTAGAAATAATATTTCACAAAAATTGTAATGTTTTTATTACACACGCGACGCGAGAAGACATGTTTATTTTATAATCTGTACATGTTCAGTATTCAATATACTTTTAATTTAATTTTTTTTTCATTTAATTCAATAAAGTTAGTTGCACAAATTTGGGTATGGGTACCATCAACTGAAAAAATACAGTAGGTATTTAATTTAATTTATTTTATTTTATTTATTAAGGAATCTTAGCAGTTTCAATCATAATAATGTTAGAGAATAGTGTATATTGCATAAACCAATTACAAAGATTCACACATGTTTAAGGCATAGCAATTAAGAACAAAGTTGGAGAAGAGAATATTTCTGCGAAACCATCATGACATATCATACCATGACTCATTTATTGTTGAAAAAATCTTTACCTAACTAATGTGTATCACTCTTACTAATGTGTAGTCAGTACATCGAAGTAAGTCACACTTTACTAGAATTTCTGTAAAATTATTTGAAATAAAATATGTCTCATAATATTCCTATCATAATAACAATTATTTTTTTTAGTTTTTAAAAATCTGTAATAGGTATTCCATAAAATTAAAAATAAATATTTAATTTTGCTCTTTTTCCCAAATATATACATATCAACGGCTCCTATGTATAATATCGTAACCCACAAATCAACGATTTTGAGTTTATAGTGTATTTCATATGTATTTAATTATATATTTAATTCCAAGATTTTTTTTTTTTAAATAAAAAAACATTATTTATTGCAAAATAATTTCTTTCTTTCTTGGAATTAAAGATAGAATTAAATACACATGTATATACACAAAAAACTCAAAATCTTCGATTTGTGGGTTACGATATTATACGTAGGAGCCGTCGATATATACATATGTTTTGTTTGAGATTTCCGCGAGCGCTATTATATGGAACAAAAGTAGTTTCTGGAATATCTTGCGTTTTCTGTAAATGGTCTCCCTGAGAAGATCTAGGCCGACGTTTCGGCACGGAATCACGTGTCACTATCAAGGCTAAAAAGGCCTCAAAAGTTACGGACTAGCTGTACTTGTTCGCGGGTGACGTGAAAGTCTTCCACCAATAAGGCTGTCATACTTCCGAGTTCAGTTCAATGTAACCAAATCGTCGCCATGTTTCATGTATCAGTTGCAAGCGAAATTAAAGCCATCTCTGTATTGATACTGGCGCCCTCTATGGTATCGAAACTCACTTGACTTCTAGAACTTATTCCTTTTAATCTCTGTGATCTTCGTAATTTATCGGTAGGTGTTGGTGCTGAATCATGTAAAGTACTTTGTCTACTTGTGCTGGGTGATTAATGCATTACCGATTGAATATCTAGAGTTTTTGAAGAAAAATGATGTGTCGGTGCAGTTGGTGGTATCGTACAAGAGACAACTGGTTTGGTGATGGTATTTTTCTAAGTTTTACGTTTTCGTTTTGCGAGAATCGGTTTCCAAGTTATAGGAAGTCTTCGAGAATCATCTCAAGTGTTTAGGCTGTATGGTCTTTTCTCAATTTCTATCGCTTCTCTATATACTCAATGACTCTCTTTATTTAATGTCACCAATACCCTGGCATTGTCAAAGTCTACATTGTGTCCTTCAGTTATCATATGCTGGGACAAGGTGGACGTACTTTTTTGACGTTTTACATCGACGCGATGTTCGTCTATTCTCGCAGATGTTTTTCGATTCGTACGTCCGATGTACGTGCCCTCGCATGTCTTGCATGGAACTTCATATACACCATGCGCTTCCAAAGGAATGTTGTCTTTTATGTTTCTCAATACTTGAGAAACTTTCCGTTCAGCATGAAAAATGGGCTTAATGTTATTGTTTTTTAGGACTTTTCCAATCCTGTCTGTGATGCCCTAACATATGGCAGAAAGGCAATTCCCAAAGGTTTTTTCGTTTCTACACAGTCTGTCGAAGACCTCGTTTTTCATATGAAAGCCTTTCGAATCATATGTTCAGAGAAGATGTTGCAGCGGAGAGTTTCTTTAAGTATGGCCATTTCGTTTTCGATATTTTCATCGTCTGCTTATTTCTTGGCTCTTGGACAATGGCACGTGATACCGTGCCGAAACGTCGACCGATGTCGTCGAAACGAGACCATTTGCAGGAAACGCGAGATATTCCAGAAACTACTTTTGTTCTATATATATATTTGTACATATAGCATATTTCAATGTTCCAACTTTATGTGTCTGATGTGTAAATATAAATATTTATATGTCAGGCGTGTGCAGTGGGAACATTGAAGCATGACTTTTTTGTAAATGTATATTTTGAAAAAAAAAAATAGAAATCAAATATTCATTCTACAGATTTTTATGGTATATCAATATATGAATGCTATGATAACAATTATGATAGAAATATTACGAAATATTTGTTGTATTCTGATTTTTTTTCCAATTAATTGGTTACATAAAAATCATGCTGCGATGTTCCCACTGCACGCCCCTGGTATATGTAATATATTACATATTACATTATTATAGTCAGAAAGAAATCTATTTATATTTTTATTTTCTGTTATTCTTTTTTAACTTATGTGTGAGCAAAACAACTTCCTATGTTTAATATTTAAATAAATATAACAAGTGTATAGCATATATAAGCATACCATCAATTGTTTCTGTCAAAGTATAGACAGACTGATACATATAAAATGTACACTGAGTAGATTATTGGTGTACTGATCACGCTCGCCTAGCATCTGGTGGTGGTTCCAGCCCCATTCCGGGACACCAGCAAGTTAGTCCTATTTTCATACCATAAGCATTTACCGAACTTTGGAAATAGTAAAAATATTGATGAGACACATATTCCGTGCTCGCATCTCTACATTTTTTTAACATAAAAAAATTTTGGAATATAAAATTATTAACAACCATCCCAGTCAAAAATGACATACTTATACAAAAATTTTACAAGTAGATTCCCGCCTCGATATAGAGCCGAAAATGTTCAAGCAACCACAACCTAACATCAATAGTTATGAAGATACACAGTATCAAAGTTTGCAGTTCCTTGAAACATTTATATAAATAGTGAAATAGTAACTAGCTTATAAATAGTGAAATTAATTTACCGTTGACTCTACAGATTGCAAAAGCGCTGTCTTCTGAATGTATCTGGCATCTAGTTCTTTCAAATCTCGCTCCAAATCTCGAATTTTAGATCGGTACATCCTCAATTCGCAATCATTGTGCTTCTTTGCTACAACGTCATGTCCATTGCCGTCCACCTGGAGAATAAAATATTGTGTGTTGAAATTTTTTAAATTTACGCATTTTTAATTTAATTAATTAATATTTTAAAATTTCTAATTTATGCATATAGTCATTGGTACCAACCATAATTAAGAAAATCCCCATATATTATTGCCGAGTTAGTAATAGTCAGCTATATGCATATACTCATACATAAAATAAGGCATACACAAGTGAAAATTCCGGTGAGTGTGAATGGTTTTTATTTTCAAAATTAATTTGTTTATTTCAATAAAATAACCTTTTTGTTTGAATCGTGGGTGGGTTGTTTCCCTGGTTCTGCTTTATTCCCTGTGTTGGTTCGATGTTGCTGCAATTCTTTTTCCATATTTTCCAATTGTTTCTTGAGTTTCGCATTCATCTCTTTAAACTGAATATATTTTGAATTTCTATTCATCGCCTAAAATAATAATTTATAATTAAAAAACAATCATTTCATGATTTTAGCATTGAACCAAAAGAAGACATAATAAATGACCTGATGAACTAATTCTGACACGCTGTTGGCAATGCTCGATGCATTTTTTTCAGTTTGCTGAGAAATAGTTCGTAAGAGTGTCTCCAGGCCGTCGTCCTCAGCCTTCCACTCCTGGATCTTACTTACCAAATGCAGCTCTCCCACATCCTGTAAGAAGGTAATTATCTCAATAAAACAACATTATTTATCTCATTTATAGCATCTATTGAATCTTATTAGAGTTTTCAAACCTTTTGTTGCAAGGAATCAACAATAGCACTTCGTTTCATGAGTAGTTCATGGCATAATCCGATCAACTGTGCTGGAAGCTCGGATATTTTCTTAGGCATTTCGAGTCCATCTCCTAAAAAAATTTTTCAAATACAGACTAGTTATCTGGGGTGGTAGGAAAAAAAATGATCTGGAAAAAACCACGACTCCAAAGTTGAAAAAATACCCATGATCGCACACACACGGCACGTTATTTTTGTTCTATAGTAAGAATTTAGTTTAGACATGGCCAAAGTAATTGAAAAATAAATTTAAAAACTTAAAAACAGTGCGTTCATTTACTGCGTGATAACACTGATGCAAAATTTATACATGGCTCCAAATTATTAAAACAAAAAAAATAATATACATATATCATCACTGTTATACAGCACGAAAATACAATATTGAGGATATAGAATAAGAGAAAAACAATTACATAATTCCAAAATATTTCAGAATTTACATAAACGATTAATGCCGCTTGTTTAATCATCGTTAATGGTAATAGGCAATGAGGGGCGGATTCATTGCTTACCCATGACCGTTTTATAAGCTCCTATATTGGTCCTACTCATTCGCCACCTGGTTGGCATTTTTTTAACCCTAAAAGCAACCATGCGACCCGTTGTTGTAAAAAACAAGTGAGTCGAATGGCTGCCAGCCAAAATTGCCCCCATTGTCCCGACTATTCATTTCTTTATTAAAAACACAGATTAAAAAACAGATAAATATAGAAAGAAAAAAATAAATAATGGTAACAGGCATAGATTTTTTTACGAAAACGGATTGTTTGGTCGATGAATAACACAAAAATCTGTTGCTATTACCATACGCACTGATTAACCAACCGGCCCTTAGCCGGCGCCATACTGTGTGAATCTTCCATAGCATCTTTTCCGTAGTGTAAAATCGGCAAAGCAAATGGGTCGACTGATAATCCGCGTAGTGTGTTTGATAAGCGCATATTGTATGAAAAGAAATGTAGCGACATTCCACGACCGATGAGACGCGGAGGAAGATCCACGTTGTGTGGCGTCAGTCTTAGACTCAGGGCGCGCTTTCCTGCTTGCATCAAAATAAATATGCTATTGATAGGGATTCCTGAAATTTTGTGATTCGGGATGTTCACAATTTCGCAATTCTGCGTGTTCATAAATTCACAAGTTTTATATTTTATGTAGGTACGTAATATTGTTTAGTTGGCAGAAAAAATATTTTTTTAGTCATTTAATTATCTAAAACCTACATTTTCTGTTTCTGATCAGGCTACTCCCGAAGCGAAATCAGAATAATAATATTTATAAATTTATTTAATTATTGGAAGACAAACAGGATACAATGAAATACATTGTAATATATAACATGTAAAAAAAGTATTGGCATTGTAGCCCAATGACATGTTTTCACAACAAATTTTAATTAGTTAGTTAAGAGCAATGTTGAGTAATGACATATGGACTGTTTTTCAATGTTCAAAATGTCATACATATTTTAAGAACAGATAAAGGAAGCTATATTTTATTAATTCAGGCATATAAGTAAATGTCCTTGGAAAGGATATGGAGTAATTCACAACTTGCTTTTAAGGAGAGATAAAATAATATAAAATTAAGTATGGTAAAATAAATCTTTATTGTATGAGGTTGGCTATATTGTTTTATTATTATTATTTTTTAGTTAAAATTACAACCATCTGACTTCCACAATAACGTTTGATGATGTTGACATTAGCAACTATAAAATAAACCCTTACTACTTTAGCCTTTCGTCTCAACTGATTTAGATCATTCTCAAGATATATGGCATGTTCCTACTAGTATTTAGTAAAATCGTATATAATGAAATACCTATAGGTGTAGTGACCTCCTCACCACCTCCAGCTATCCGCGAAGCGAAGTGTCTCAAGTCAGAGGCACTCCACCCGCCAACATCTAACAGCTGCAGAACTGGTTCCATGTAGTCTGCATCTCGTCCATTCTTCAGCAGTTTGCTGTGGAGCTCTTTCAAACAGGAGTAAACTTCAACAATTTTTCTCTAAAATTTAAACCGACCAATGTTCATTAAATTTTACATCAATTTGAGACAATATAAAAATTAATACATGCAGTTTCACACTATGAATATATTAAAATATGTACATATAAGCTTTCAAATAAATTTATTATATTCATTTAGTCTGAGAATTAATATAAATATAAACAATATGCTCCTCTAATCTCCGGATAAAGACAGCTATACATATACATATTATTTTAATAATCATGTCTTGACCATTATTATTTAACATTGAATATAATATGTATCTTGTAGCTAGAAGCAAAAATTTTCGAGAGAATCTTAGGAGGGAGAAAGGAGAAAATATTTTTTACACTTTCGATGAAGTCTTGGTAAGTGACATCAAAGTTTGCCTTTTTTTTCAATATTTCTAACTTATTTTACAAAATTTTACAAAAGATAAGCAAGAAATATTGAAAAAAAATTGCAAACTTTAATGTCACTTATCTCCGTAGCCATCGACATTTCACCTAAGGTGTAAAAAATATTTTCAATTCAAAATTGAATAAAGAAGACTCCCACGAAGACTTTGCTATTTGCTATGAGACATCCTGTATTATTGCACACAAAATTATTACTTTGTGAATTATAAACAGTATAACCAACCCTACAATTTTAACTGTAGATTTACAGTTTTTTACAACCCATCTCAGTTTTTAGTTTAATCTTCCAAATCTAGTTTTTTTTTTACCTCAGCGCACAGATTTTTACATTTTTATTATAGGTATGTTGTATATTTAATGAAAATAAAAATACCTACCTATTTAACATAAATTAGTTGAAATTGTTTTCTTAAATTTTGAAACAAATACACAATCTCAAGGGAGCAGATGAAAGAAAACACCTAGGTATATACTATTTATCTTGTCAAAATCAATTATTTTTGCAAGATGGTACATTCCTATTTGTAACTCTTTTATCTAAACAGACAAAAACTGTAGATTTGGAGTTTTTTTTTACATTTACAGTTTTTTACAGTTTTTCTTACGGTCATGTACAGTTTTACTATACGACAGGGTTGGCAACAGTGATTGTAAATGATCGACATGTAAAAAGAAATGACAATGTAGAGAAAAGATCTTATCAGACAAATCATTGGTTTTCCTTATGGGTAATATGGTAAGTAATACTGATAAGTGAATACTGGAGTAAGACTGCTGTAATTATATTTATTTTTCAAGAATATTTATATATCACAAACCAGCAAGTCATAAGCCCTGTGACCACCTAATAAAGACTACCATACATGTTTTACATATAAATTGCTTTGTCTCTATGAGACTTTTATAATTTGTCATAATTAATATTTATTTGAATTAATTATGTTAATCATACTTGTCTCTCCTCAAGGTCCTTTTTCAGGGACTGGAACTCGCTCTTCTTCGTCGTGTATGCTTCTTCCACATCGCCTCCTCCTGTGCTCACTTTTCAAAACAATAAACATACTGTTTTATTATAGACATTTATTGGCACAATTATTCAATAATTGTATATAATAAATAGTATATAAAAAATATATGAATTTCATACCAGAACTGAACTTTATGTTTTCTGTCTGCAATGGTGGACTGGTTTCTGGTTCTATGACATTTTTTTGTTCAGGTTCAATGTTTGTAACAAATGTATTCTAAAAGATAAACATAATAGATACAGTTGCAAAAGTTAGTTAAAATATAGTTGTATTAACCAGGGTTCGAGGATATATATCATGATATATATCAAGATATATATCATGATACAGTAGCCGGCAAACATCTTGAAATTCTACGGCGTAGTGGGGGGAAGTTTGCGCATCTACCTTTCCACCAACGAGACCCAAATTTTGTCTTCTACGCATTCCCCCACTACGCCAAAGAATTTCAAGAAGTTTGCCGGCAACTGTATTTATGGCTTGATTTTTATCTTTGATGTTTATCCAAAAAAACTTTCTGCAGTCCTTAATAGATGGCGCTAGTTGTATTTTAAAAAAGCTACAAATTGTTTTTTTTTTAATATCTGCGGTCATTACTAGATGGTGCTAGATGAATTTAAAAAAATGCTACAAGTTATTTTTTTAATATTTGCGGTCATTACTAGCCAGCTCTGGTTTATTTTAAAAAGTGGTAAAGGTGTTTGATATCTGCAGTTGTTACTAGATTGCGTTAGTTGTATTTTAAAAAGTGCTACGGTTGTTATAGACGTACCACTATAAATTGGCATGCGAGGTAGGGCGCCCCTGACGCGTAACAGAAGTTGCCAGGGTGTAAATTTATTACACAATACATAATGTACTGAATGTCCGGTGACTGGTGTCAGAGCCTTTAATAGAAATTTGGTCAGGTAACAGCGCGCTCCGCGGCGGCCGTACTATCTGTCAAACGGTAATATTTGCTCTTATGTAGTCGATTATTTGCTTTTTCAGCTTCGCAAAACTTTAATACTTTATTTAATACTTAATATTTAATACGTTCTTGCACCATCCCGGACTGTTTTGGATGTTTTGGACATAATAATTCAGTGTATATTGGTAATCAAGATGACACAGCTCGCGCTCAAAGACGAGAATGAACTGAATGACAGGGCGAGGGGTTACCGCCGGGTGCGGGCGGGGCGGGTTTTAGTTCCAATATCGCCGAACGCCAATTTACGTTGGGCAAGCAATATATCCCCACTACCATTATAATATTTGGCATTTTAAATTAAATTATTTTGATTATAAATATATATCGTGTTCAGCTTAACCAGTCGGGTAGAGGAATATGAATACGGTTACTTTGTCCCAAGGTTGAAGATAAGACAACGATTTTTTGCCCCTCAGTCTGTTCATCCCTTCAGGGCAATGAACTCGCAAATCTGTTTACATTAATACCATAACATAACTTTATGGTGTTAATGTATGTAATGTAATGTAACACCGTTATGGTGTAAACCATAACAGACACAAAAAATGCTTGTATGATTTTAGAAACAAAGGATTTAAGGTATAAGTAGTAAGAACGGGCGGAAGCCTCATCACTGTGTTTCTGATTGTTGCTCTGTAAAGTTCTCAAATAAATGTATTAATTCTCCTCTAGAAGTGTTTAACTGATGTAAAACCCTTTTAAATACTGATACACCTGTGCGGAAAATTTTATTCGGTTGTTTTTTAGTTCATTTTGTTTCATAAAATCCATTTTTTATTTCACACAAATTTATGTAAAAAATTAATTGCATACAAAATAAATTTCCTAATCATTTCGATTGTATCAATCGACGTGTGCAAAAAAGGAGGAAAAAGTTTGGATATATATCCAATTTTTGATATTTATCGGATATATATCGAAAAATCTGATTTTTTGATTTTTAATTTAAAAATCGGATTTTTTCGAACCCTGGTATTAACATACAACTGTCTTCCACATGACTTTATTCAATAGACATTCTAAAAAGTCGCAGTTATACTCATCTCAAAAAATGTATTCTCCTGTCCAATCTGACTCCGAGATCTATAGGAGCACCACAATCAGAATTCACTCTGTAAGTTGCTGTCTCCAATAGAAACATTCCTGTGTAGGTCTAATCTACTGTCCTTCGTAAAAATATTTTCTGATCCACTTTTGCTCAAATATATATTTCCGCCCAAATCTACTTAGAAATCTTATGTAGCAAAAAATAATAATTCTTAAGTTTTTATTCTGTTTTTTCTACCGATACCTAAACTATCCATATTATCTTAATTAGTTCCATACATACTTTGTAATTAATTTTTTTTAATATGTACAGCGCTGCCATAAAGATATTATTTCTGAGCAATGTCATTACACTATTTTGTTATAACTACGAGGCATATCCAGAAAGTAATTGTACTGAATTTTTGTAGGTTACAAATTTTTTTATTTAAACAAATAAATTACATGGTTACCATAGTACATATGTAAGCTACATATTTTTCGACATAGTCGCCATTCCTCTCAATGCAGGTGGTGAAGCGGGGTATAAAATTTTTGATGCCTTCCTCAAAGTAGTTTCCCGCCAACCCCTTTGTCCACTTCTCTACCTCCTCCTTTACCTCCTCGTCGGTTGAAAACCTTTTTCCACCCATGTGCAGCTTCAGGGAGGTAAATAGATAATAATCTGAAGGTGCTAGGTCAGGGGAATGCGCGGGGTGGTTCAGGACATCCCATTTAAACGAGGCAAGCAGTTCCTTCGTGGGATTGGCCATGAGTGGTCTGGCATTGTCGTGCAGCAGGCAGACTCCCTTTGTCAGCATGCCTCTCCTCTTGTTCCGAATCACCCTCTGCAATCTTTTTAGGGTCTCACAGTATCTTGTTGTTTAGGGTCAGAGTTGATAGTCTCCCCTTGAGGCAGATATTCAATCAAAATTATGCCTTAACAGTCCCAAAACACGGATGCCATGATTTTCTTGGCTGAAATTGTGGTTTTGAACTTTTTGGCAGAGGATGAAGAGGTGTGACGCCACTGTTGAGACTGCTTTTGCTCGCGATACCACTTGTACACACTCGTACAATTCATAGCTTTATCACCATATGCAGTTTTCACCTCATTATAAACCTCAAACGGAGGTTTTCCCTTCCAAACGAGATAATGGATGATGCCGCGTATTTCGCACTTGGCGGGAGATTGAATTGACATTTTTCACGAAACGTGTTGTCGCGTTGACACTTCTCAACGTACTGACCTCGATCCAGTCTCGTTGCGGAGGGGAAGAGTCAGGCTACAACAGATAAGTGTAGCCAACATGTCGAAAATAAAATTCATTCGGTCGTGAGAGTCTCAGTACACTTACTTTCTGGATACGCCTCATATGTGTACTTGGGAAATGGTTTATCAATTAATTTTGTAAAATTTGTTTGCATTTTAAATAAATATGCAAATTACATTAGAATATGCATTGTATAATATTATGTTAGGTTTAATTAAGGTTTGGCGCTCCTCGTAGCCAAGTGGGCTTGACACTGGCTTCTCACACCGAGGGTTCTGGGTTCGGTTCCCGGTGAGGTCACACTTAATTTATGTGATTTACTGTTTTGTGATGTGTTTCACTTCTGTAATTGGATCTCTTGGCCCGTTGAAGCGTAAAATAAAAAAATTAAAATAAAATAACAATTATCAGTGGGTAATTTGAATTTAGATCTTGGATCATAAACGTGGATATAAGAACTTGTATCCACGTTTATGATCCATTATTCAAATATTTTCATGACGAGTTGGCCCTCTAGCTTTAAGAGAATAAATGTAAGAATAGTGTATGGACATCTGCAAAACACTTTGAAAATATGAAAAATCCTGTAAAAATGTATGTACGTACTTCTTTGTATTTAAGTGATGGTTTGACATTATCTTCGTGGAGTGAAGGACATTTTAATCTGTGTACACTCTGAAATGAGTAATTAAACAAGTTTGTAACTATCATCTTAGTCACAGTATTTTAAATTAGATTATTCTTAGATAAAATTATAGTAATAAGATAAATGTATTATCCATTGACAAAAACTGTTTGTTGAAACTTGTTGAACTCAATTTTTTTCAGAAACATAATTCTTACCATATCCGGTAACATGTTACTGGCTAGAGAAGATGATATTCTGGGAGTATTTGATGCCGTTTTAGCACTGGTTTCACCCGCTTTCCATGTTTGGTTCCGAAGCTCCCGAGCTCTACTCGTTACTGTGCTCCGAGGCCGGGGTAACATACTGCCTGGAACGACAACATATTATCTGTGTGCGCTGGCATACCGCAATATACTTGAGTATAATATAGAAATTAACTAAAGTAACATTAATAGCAGGGGCGTTTAGTGAGAACAAGGAGCATGACTTTTATTTGAACAAATTAATAAAAAAAATCGAAATTAAAAATGATCTAATATAAATATTATAAAAAATAAAAATAAATATTAAAAAAAAAATCGGTCAGAATATAATGAAATATTAAAATCTGAATAATATCTTAATTATCGTGATTGGAGTATTACGAGATATATCTCTTATTTTGGTTTCTTTTCAAAAAATATGCTTAGGAAAAAGTCATGCTTCTTGTTCTCACTGCGCGCCTCCGATTAATAGATTAGCAATAAATACATAGGCTATTAAAAATGTTTAATACATTTTTTTAGCAAGGGCAAGCAAGCAGATTCTTATTGTACTTTTCTGAATTATCCTTTCTATACTAACCTTAAATTAACAATAACCTATATTTTGTGGCCAGACAGAGATCACAATTTGACATATTAGATTATTTTAAATGTATAAAATATTTTCTATTACATACTGAAATATGGACTATTGTTGGTTAAGCCGTTTTTAAATTGTTAAGTTGATAATTTTAATCGGTCACACGTGTTATTGTTTCTTGAGATTTGTATCTGATTGTATCAATGACTGATAACCAAGATATAACTGTTGTCCAGTATTGATGGTTGCCCGTCAAATTGCAAAAAATCAGTAACCATTCATCGATACAATTAGATACAAATCTCAAATAAAGGTTATTGTGTAACCAGTTTAAATACCATCACTAATGTGACCTATTTTTCTCCTGAATAGGAGTATAGGAAGATAGACAATAGAAATAAGGTGATGCAATATAAGTTACATATAGGAATAATTTATCAATTTTAATGGAATGGAAATTGAGAAAAGCCTATCATCAATTGTGTAACTATGTGTTCTTATGGATCCCACTTGCTAAGAATGAGCCAGAAATATAATGGGCCAGGTTAAATAATGGCAAATTATATCTGCTGCATTGTGCTGAATTGACTAGTCAAATCAGTAGTTAAATTTAAACCAACCCTTTAATTAGTACAATCCATAAAATAAGAATATAAAGTGAAATTCACAAGATATAAAAATTCTGTAGATCAAAAAATCAAGTAGATCTATGTCTCGTTTTAATTGTTTTTTTTAAATATCAATACACATAAAATATTCTAAGATAAAAAATTATAAATTATATATCCGAATTAATTTTTTGAAATGCTTTTGAATTTGTCTCTTCATCGGAATCATTTTCAATTAGAATTTGAATCCTCTTTTCAAAATAAGCATCAACCAATTTCTCCGGTGTAAATTCTAGAGCAATCTGTTTTTTGTGGTCCATGACGCTTAAGGGTGGGAGAAGAGGAGATTTGCTCTATGTGTCCCATCTGCTATATAGGAGACTGGGGACACTTGATCACCCTCTTTTGTTTTATATCTCTACTTCCCTAATTTTATATCATATTTCAAATGTCTTTATGCTCAAAGAAATGGAATTTAATTGGGTATACTTGCTATAATAATCATTTACATTTGTTTATAAATTTTGTAATTATCTCACCAACAGTGGAGGAAGGGAATGGAACCAAGTGTCCCATGTATATGGGAGATTCGATCTCCATACTATGGATGACTTGATCCGGGGGGAGCATGTCTCCCATATTTTAAGTACTGACACACCACTTACGTAGGTATGCAATTGAATGTGTTGAAATTGTTATTTGTTCATTAAACTGACTTTTAACAACATCTTACACTCATTGTAATAAAATCACTGACTTTTTATCGATCAGTCTTCTTTCCTGAGCATCTTTTCTCATTTTATATACTCTAGGCCAGGGGCGTGCAGTGGGAACAAGAAGTGTGACTTTTTCCCATGGGTATATTTAGAAAAGAAACCAAAATAAGAAATATATCTCTTAATATTCAAATCATAATACTTAACATTTTATTCAGATTTCTGCCAGATAAATATTTAATTTAGATCTTTTTTTCCCAAATATATGTTTAAATAAAAGTCATGCTTCTTGTTCTCACTGCACGCGCCTGCTCTAGGCATACTGGATCCCAAAAGAAAAGAAAAAAAATCAATAAGCTTCACTTGATCCGGGGGGGATCAAGTCTCCCATAAAAACATATACCAAGTGTTCCCTAACTGGGCAAGAAGAAAATGTTACTTACAAAAAAAAACTGTTTTGGATTCCTTCTTTTTCTGTGTAAAATTTAAAACTAAGTAGATAATGACTTGTATTGGTGACTTAACCACCTCTAACATTTTTTCTATATTACTGTTTAACCAAAATAAAAATGAAAAATATGTGTCTTCAGCAACAAACACCAAACTATCTGCCATCTCTACAATTGTCGGGTCTGAAGACTGGTCACTACTTTAGAAAGTTTGTGGGTACAATAGACTACTAATATTGCAAGTTAAAAATAATAGTGTTCACAGAAGTTCTGTAAATCTTGTCTACCTAGTCTCCCATAAGAATCAAGTGTCCCCAGTCTCTTCCTTTGAAATTGTCTCAACTGTCAATTTAAAAATATTACATTACCTACATACTTACCTATAGGTATCAATTTTTTTCACAAAACGCATTAAATAAATTCGGTTACAGCAAAATCCTGTTAATTAAGGTATCCGTAAAGTGAGGAATTGGTGTAATTAGGACATGTTTTTAAAAATTATACCCAGTTCGTATATTGACATAAATAATTCAATATGACAAGAGTAATTAAGTGTAATTTTGTTTAAAAAAATACTCACTTCTACTACTCTTTTCTGAACTCATTTAAATAAAAGATTATAATTTGTCAAAGGAAGTCCAAATAAATTAATTAAATCAGTATAAAATAAGATTATAGAAATAAAAGAGTCTAAACAAATCAAAACAAAAACACGCTATTTTCTTTCTAAATCAAGGGGCTTCTTAAAAATAGAATAGGTTTAAATTATTTGCTTTCTTCAATTAATAGTAGGTACCTGTAGAAGTAGTTGTCTAGAATGATAATATGTAGTAAGGACTTATTCGCATTGTATTACACCCCGCACAACAAAAATAGCTGCACCTATTGAAAATATCATTTTGGCAGTTATTCATTGTTTTGTTCACTTTATCAGCTGTGCTTTTGCTAACAATTACAAATATTTTATGTAAATAAGTCAACATATTCATTATTTATTTTTAATAAATATATGTTTTAGAGCACAATAAAAATATAAAGGGTTTAATTATTATAGATTACATTTATTAAGAAAAACTTTCATAAATATCTCTTCCAATTAAATCAATTATTTTTAATTCTAGAAGATTCTACGTTATTTTTAATCTGTGTTTATTAACTTTGACATTTAGGTATATATCAAATAAAATAAAATTAGAAGGATTTGAAAGTGAATTTATTATTTTATAGGTATATCAAAGCAATAATTTGTTTGACTCTCTTTGGAACGGATTACACTCTGAATATGTCTCAGCATTGATTTATAAAGGTTACATATGAACATTCTCAATACTAAATTCATTTAAATTTTTTCACACGTATCACAGTATGAAAAATCACTAGGATTGAAATTAATTTCATAGCTAGGAAATAGTCCCGAATTAGATAGTTTGGAAAATGATCCAAAAAACTATTAAAGAATTAGAAAACATTATAGAAGGCGTGTGGTATGAAGAAATTATGATGGAATACACATTTGTATTCCATTGTAATTATGAATCTTTATCTCTCCAAAATATCCATATTACTGCAGCTATGTAACAGTGTAAAATTATTATTATCGTACATATGACCCTCCGTTTTGGCATGTTCCACCATTTCTGAATTTAAGCTGAAGTTTTTAATTGCTCTCTTATGTTCTTCTAACCGCTCCTTCATTTTTCTTCCACTTTGTCTTTCAATTATAATAATCACTTAATATGATTATTATTATTGTAATTTAAACAAAAAAAAACTTTGTAAACCACCCTCATAAGTCAAAAAGTAGTTTTTCAATTTCAATTTGGCAACACCAAGCGATATGCATCTAACTTCATTGCACATCGGCCATACAGTTTTTGTCGTAACATTTGTTTTGAAAAATCTGTTTTTATTATTGTTAATGTTAATTCTATGGTGCTAAGGGTGTAGTCAAGTGTAAGGTAAGCATACAGTGTTTGTATTGTATATTAAGAAGCGCAAATTTATCTACAAACAACATATGCGAAACAATTGTCGGCATATAAAGATTATATTTTATTTGATTTATGTTATGACGTATCCACCCTGTTAGTTAAAATGGACTCTAAAGTTGATTGGATGCAGTGTGTACGTTGCCATAATTTTAATCACGAAACTTGTACCCAAAATCCTGACATTTGTGATGATTATACTAAGTAAAGAGCTTAAAGTATATAGTAGGTTTCTTACTGTCACTATTATGATTTTTGTTTTCTTCAATTATAGTTTTTCAATATGTTTTACCTCAGAGCCTATTAAAGTTCAATTTAGCAACCTCGTGGTCCAAATAACAGAACCCGTTGGCTAAATTGGGACAAGGCGCCGATCTCACATCATGTTAATTATTGAGATATCTCTAATAATTATGTTGATTGATACTTAATACATCTTCAATTATAGTTTTTCAATATGTTTTACCTCAGAGCCTATTGAAGTCCAATTTAGCAACCTCGTGGTCCAAATAACAGAACCCGTTAGCTAAATTGGGACAAGGCTCCGATCTCACATCATGTTAATTATTGAGATATCTCTAATAATTATGTTGATTAATACTTAATACATCTTCAATTATAGTTTTTCAATATGTTTTACCTCAGAGCCTATTGAAGTCCAATTTAGCAACCTCGTGGTCCAAATAACAGAACCCGTTAGCTAAATTGGGACAAGGCTCCGATCTCACATCATGTTAATTACTGATACTACATGGATATACATGATACTACATGGATGATAATACATGGAAAGCCTAATAATTGTTCTTTTATTTTATACAATACACATTTGTAAAAATCTATAAAATATATACTTAAAACGCATTTGAAAAAAAAAAGTCCAAATATACCAGACTTTCCCCTAATTAACTTTCAACTCATGACTGAGGGAGAAATCTACTATACTCTGTTCACGGAGTCGAGCTAGTACTGAGAAAATGTGCAAGTAAGTGAATGGTTGAAAATAAGACATTTACATTACGTTTATGTTTTTTTTTTAGCAGCGTTTACACTACGATTAAATTTAGTTTTTTCGATAAACTCATACCATTCAGACGTGCTCAAAGGCTCTTAGGCCCGGTTGTTTCAAGTTGGATCAAAGTAAGCGTTCGTTAAAGCATAGATTTTTACGTTCTCCACCAATCAGACGATCTGTTTTCGTAAATATCTATGCTTTAAACGAACGCTTACTTTAATCCAACTTGAAACAACCAGCCCTTCCTGAGATCGAAATATGTACATAGTCGTACATAGATGTAATGTGAGAAAATTTAATAATAAATGTAGGATGCAACATTGATACTTCGTATGGTGAATAAATCTTTTTTTTTTTTAAAAAAAAAATTATATGTTATAGATTAGACTTACTTACTAGAAAGAAACAACTTTGTTATTATATTTAAATAATAAAATAAATTAATTAAACAGTACGATTTTCTTTTTCTAAATCTTAATATAGTCCTTTCGTTAAAATAATTGCAATCAATTTGCATTTTATTATTTACAGTTAATTCTCGGAAGTAAAATTGGCAAAAATTATAAAAAAGACAAATGTGAGCGCGCTTTTTACTCCAAATCAATAAGTGACGCCCAAATGACCTATGCCTAAATGACCTTGTGAGAAACTATTTTGTCCATATTGTTTATACGCAGTTGTATGACAGAGAAAGCGCTTTGCTAGCTCGACTCTGTGAATACAGTATAGTAGATTATCATGGACTAGCTATGTTACACCTGTATATTGAAAGCAATCTAAATTATGTTCAGTTGCATTCTGGGATCTTGAGAAAAATATAGGCACCTTACCCCATGTCCATGCTCCAATTGAACTTAGTTTTGTATTCATGATCATTATTAAGGGCCTGCACAAAATAAAGGCACGTCTTTGCCCGTTTATGTATATTAAATTAAATTGATTGTTGTTTATTATGATTTCCATATCTGATCTTACTGCATGTCAAAAGCTAACATTTTTAAGTTACTTAGTTTATGCTGGTTTAATGTAAATAAGGTAGAAGACGTACAGGGAAATGCATGATTTCTATTATTAAATTGAAATATGTACAGGATTTGATTATCATAGGGACAATAAAAAAATAAAAAATGTGCGTAATATTAATTTGTATTTGATAAAAAACATTTGAGTATAGTATGGTATTTATTTGTATAGTAGAGTAGCTTGTTGATGTAGTAGTTATGATTCTCGCCCAGTGATCCTGTGGTTGGTGGTTCGAGACCCATTCCAGGACACTAGCAAGATAGTCCTATTTTCATAACACAAACATTTAGCTCTATTTGAAAATAGTAAGAATGTTTATTCTACGCATATTCCTTTTTCATATCTCTATTTTTGTAATAGAAAATTTTAAAAAATGTGTTTTAATACATGACCACTAATAATTGTTTACACTTTAATGATGGCTTTTCCTGTGTTTTCCCCTCGGAGCATTCCAACAAAAGCCTCAAACATGTTATCAAATCCATTGGTGACGGTTTCCTTGTACTTGAGTTTACCCTCTTTAATCCACTTGAGATTCTGGAAAATTCCTTCGTTCCAGCGGGACGCCCACCTTTGGACGATGAAGCCTTCCATCTTCAGTTCGTTGACGATGAAGGTAGGCTGGAGAACAGGTACTGAAAAGAACATCAAGGTTAAAAAACAATCTTCTCCCTGGTCAATATTACATGGCCTTAATGCCAGTTTACACATACCTAGTCTAATTGAGGTACTTAGCGACACAATTTAAATTATGTAGCCTTATCTGGCGTTGCCAAGTTCATGTGACCCTTGGTTGATATTATAACTCTAGCAACATTTCTGTCTATGGACACGAGAAACTGGAAGTGGGCGAAGGGAAGTAGTTAGCCGCTATCTTGCACACACAGATCCGCCCCCAAGATGTATTATTTATTACATTTGTGTTTGTATCGAGCCATTGCGATTGTTTGAATTAATGGAATAAATGTGAATTAACTGAGACAATCTTTGAAGTGAATAATTCAGAATGTAGTTGCAAGGTCCACCAGCCAGACCAACATACTTATTGGTTCTATGCATTACAGTAAGGTATTTATAAGCAAGTGATGTGAAAAGCAATCAACCTACTGTACTTTGATAAAATTGACATACATTCTGTCATGGCGGATAGTAAATATAGTTTGTGAGTGTGTAAAGTGTTAAATGAAATCAAGTACCGAGGGGCATTTGTTTGACATCAGCATTGTAGGAAGAGATGGAACCACAAACTGCAATTCTGCCGAAGCGATTCATCTGATTCAGGATGATGGAACTCAATTCTCCCCCAACCTAAAAATAAAAAATAAAAATTCTTATCTCCAAAAACAATTTTTAATTACATTGATTTTAACTTTTCCTCTCCAATGCTATAATCTGAGTTAACATTGCCTCTAATTATGTTATTCTAATTATTATTACTCTAATTATGTTTAATTAATTATTACTCTGTTTATGTAAAATTAGTAAATACAGAGTTCATGTTTCAGGTATTCCTTCTCCTTCAGTAAAATAATTACAATATGTACGAATTTACCAGACACAATAAAATAAAATGTTTTCTCTAAGAAACTGATGTTATATTGTCAATACGTGTATGCATTGTAGGGGTGAGTGGTGCGGGTAGCGCAGTGCGTAATACGCAGACGTGTCTTTATGCTACCGTTCATGATGATCAATGTTTGTTCTCATTTTTAACAATTAACACAAAAATTTATACATCACTTATATACATATCAATTATTATATTGTCATGGAATCGTGGCCGTGGGAGGCAAATAAAACACTGGAAATTAATAAATATTTTACTAATTAAGATGATAATTATTTGGACATGGATTTAATCAGAACACCGTTCTTTAATTCATATTAAATTTCGTAATTCGCACTAATTATCACTAGTCATTTGACTGTGGAACACATTATTTTCATTTGCTAGAATCTTCGCCTGTCTGTGGAACTCTTTATTCGTGCAGTCTATTGCTCGGCTGCAGGTTTTGCTGGTTTCACTTTCTATCGCATTAGCCCGCTGTCAAAGCCAACTAACTCTCACTCTCGCATTGCTTTTATAAATAAATGTTCGACCAGTTTCTTTATTCAAGAATAGTGTAGTTGATTCTAGATTCATATGGACTTTTCGTGACAATGTAAATGGTTAATATGAGTAATAAGTGTAAAATATTTATATTAAACAGATTTAAAAGTTTCAGAATTCTGCATGTACACTGAATATACAGCACCGGAATGTGCGTTTCAAATTTGGCACCATATGGGAAAGATTAATATGTTTACTCAAGAGAGGATTCTATTAAAACTTTTTATATTGTAATTATAACAGAGAAGGATAGAAGGGTATGGATGAGGCCTGTATCCAGGAGTGGTGAGATGAAGACTAAAGAAGAAGACATTGTAATTGTTATCCAGAAAATTATATTAAACTCTTACATTATCAAAGTAGCAATCGATTCCATTGGGAGCGGCTTGCTTTAGTGCAGATTTAGGGTCGACAGTTTTGTAATTAAAAGCATGGTCGAAGCCCAATTCTTCGGTCAGCAGCTTGCACTTGGCATCAGTGCCAGCAAATCCAATGACTTTGCATCCTGCAAACAATATTTGATATGATAATAATCAGACATGTGATAACAGATAATGTAGTAGAACTTCGTTAATTAGAAATGCAAGACCAAAAAATTTGTTTTAAGTATTTTAAGCAGAACCCTGTTATGAATAACTACACCATTGAAGTAGTTTCATGATTGATACACATATAAAACAACTAATAAATTCTAATGTGGAACATAGCGAACTTAACAGCTGGGATCCATTAAAAATTTATACCGGCTCAAATCTTCCCAATAATGGTCCCGACTGTTAAAGTTCAATCAACCAGAAAGCTATAAAGAAAGTAAACAAATGTTTGGTTACTCACAAATTGTAGATAACTTTTGTTTACGTTGTAGGACTTTCTGATTGACTGAATTCATTAATTTCAAACTTAAATCGACAAAATTGATGGCATTACAATGTTATACAATAACTGTCAAGGTACCGAAACAGCGATATTGCTTATTTCAGAATATGACTGATTTATAAATACCTGTAATAAAGTAAACTAATAATAACTTATTTTAAAAGTGTTTGTGTTTACCTTTTAACAACACCCATAAGAAGTTATAAGAAAAAAATTATCTTCAAGTTTGTGTTTACTGGGGTATTATGCCGTGTTGTTACGAACTTTCGGGCCGACGTTTCGGATCCCATTG
The DNA here is from genome assembly GCA_016648135.1 of Agrypnia vestita. Lineage (NCBI taxonomy): Eukaryota > Metazoa > Arthropoda > Insecta > Trichoptera > Phryganeidae > Agrypnia > Agrypnia vestita. The sequence goes on along the minus strand of JADDOH010000282.1, from coordinate 128,148 downwards.
CAGGGTCAATCATCAGGGCTGATGTGATTCACATTGTTGGAGTTTGAAATTTAAGACAATTATCAGTACATATATCATAGCATAATGCACACATATCGCACCCCCGCTCAAATAGTGTCACAACTCAAAAAAATAAAATTATTTTATTTTTTTGAGTTGTGACACTATTTGAGCGGGGACGCGATATCATCTGGCAGTGATAAATAATAATATAATAATAAACATACCTTTGATCTTAGCGATCTGACCAACATGAGAGCCGACAGCTCCGGCCGCCCCGGTGACGACGACAGTTTCTCCTTCCTTGGGTTGGCAAAGTTCCAAAAGACCAAAGTATGCCGTGTTACTAAAAACATTTAAATTTGAATGACTCATGCAAAGCTGTGACTTTAACAATATGAGTTATTTAACATTGTTCAGAATTGAAGTTGACTTCAATTCTACCTCATGTTAAATAACTCAATGTAAAGTCTATCTCTAAGTAACTGCTCAAACAATTACTGTAAAATATATGCAGTAGAACTCTGTTAATTCGAACCCCGATAATTCTAAATTCACCTTAATTATTTATTGTATTTTAATATTCTTTACAATTTGCCCTAAAAATATCGCGACAAAAAGTACAATTGATTATAAGAAGATGATTGAAAAAAAATGTAAAGATATTGACAGAATGGTCAGTGTCCGCGAGAACTTTCTGTGGGTGGTATCATCCCGAAGAAGACTCAAAAATCGCGGTCGGGCTGAATATATGCTGAATATCCGGAATTCCGTAAATAGAGTTATTTTACGTTTTTTAGCAACATGTACATTTTTGAAAATTAAAGTATTAATTGTTTTTATTTTTATCGAAAGCCCATTATTTTACTTTTCCTCAGTTTTTTACCGCGTATTTTGTCCCCTGATTGAAACCGAGGTTTTACTAATTTTTTACTGCGTTTTCGAAATAATTCTTGAAATATGTAAAAACACAGACGTTTACCACGAGTTTTACGATTTTCGGCGAATTTTGCGATCGCATCGCGATTTTCATTTTTTTTCCTCGAGTTTCGAATTAACGGGATTCCGCATAATTCTAGATGCTTTTTTGGGTCCCTTGAATTTCGAATTAACGAGGTTCTAATGTACCAAATTTAAGTAACTACATTTAATGCCTTGTATTCACAGTTTCGCCTATTCGTTTAGTTCAGTTCAGCGTATGATAACTTTCTCAATATTTTTCATTTTTATAAAATTTTCACAAACTTTTGTTACAAAATAAAGAGTATTATATTATTAGTGCATTAAAATAACGCATAAGCGTTATTTTTAATTTTTTACAAAATTCAAGTATTCAATCAAGTACCTACACAACTCGTAGAAGGTCGACTCATTACCCGCGTCGTATTTATTCGTGTCCACCAGGATCTCAGATCAAGATATAATAATTGCTGCACTTATAAGTTATTAAGTGAGACAATCATTCTACAATTTGCTCAAGGAGATAGATAATAGATCTGAGTCGTCAATTACAGCAACGTGGAAGAAAATATAGCTGATATTTATATTAAAGAGTTCATTCAAGAAGTTCAACCGTCCTGAATTTATTAATTTAGGTGAAAAAAAAATTGGCTTGAGATTTCGAATAACACTCACTTGTCATATTTTAATGCTTGGGTGAAGGTATTTTAACCGATTCCACAATAACCGTTACTTGAGATTTGTACCTGATTGTGTGGATGGTTGGTAACTTTTTCGCGATTCCACGGGCAACCATGGGTTCTACGCAACAGTTATAATATGTCAGTTACCAATCATTGATACAATCAGATACAAATATCAAATAACTGCACCATGAATAACCGGTTAAAATAACGGTTTGACCATCACTAACGGGAATACTTGCCTTGAAAGTTTTCCGCCGTATTCTTAAATTATTCCAATTTTAGCTGAGTTTTTAAATAATTATATACCCAAGACCCTATCAAGCACATATCGAAAGACTGATTAATACAGTTTGAGTAGACGCTATTAAAATAATATGTATGTCGACAAACAAGTTAATTTAATAATAGTTTATTTATTTGTAAAATAAATTCAATTTTTATTACCCTCTTCAATATCATGATACGAAACCAGTTCTTTCGGGTCTTTATTTCGCGAACTATATCTAATAGACTGTTCATTGTTCAATATAGTTTACGAAAGAGATTTGGGAACTGTATTTTATTCGGTTCGGTATTCGTTAGGAACTGTTCATCGCGCCAACCTCGCCACACATTAGCGCATGACTCATAACTCATAACTCATTGCTGCCTGGTAAAGCACTTGAGATGGACGTATTTAATCACTGCCACGGCAATTTATTTGTTCTAAGCTATAACTAAAGAAATATTTAGAATTTCGCTCTATAATTTTACAAGCATATTTCTGATATTATATCCTTCGATTAAAGCAAAGGAAAAAAATAAAAAATTTCAATTTGTGAAGCATAGTTATGTTGCTCTGTTAAGTTGCGGCAAACACGTGTTTGCAAATTCAAAACATTTAATTTTAGATCTTTAATTTCGCCTAAAATTCTTAAGAACAATCTAAAATATTGCGTTTACAGAAATAAAATAATTGAACGCATTCGCCTTTTCTTTATAAATCCGTTAGTAATAAAAACTCTGTAGATATACGAGTAGGGGAACTGGGGGCATAACCGCCCCCGTAAGGCTAGGATAAATTTAAAATCAAAATTAAGGTGTATGTTTTTTCTTTTGTATTTTATTCAGATAATAGCATTCATAAACTTTACATTTTAGCAATTAAAATGGAAATTAAGCAAGGTTTTATTATATTTTTATATTTAAAAGCACAAAGTGAAAAAAACGGTTGTGCCCCCACTGTGGGTATAAGTACATGTGTATTGCTTGTTTTTTAGGTTATGTTGATATAAAATATCAATTTCATAACTTTAATCAACTCATCAACATATTTAAAACAAAATTATGAAGAACTTCTTCAATTACACAAAAAATAACACCGAATATGTGATGTAAATACAGTACTCTCTCGCTAATCCGCCACTCGACAATCCGACAACTACTATAATCCGCCGTTTTTTGCGAGTCGATCACATTCTGTAATCCGTCGTTATTGTAAATCTTCAGCTCCATAATCCGCCGTCCTCTCTCTCTTTCATGTATATGACGTACACTTCTATACTTCACCCCGCGGTTACAAGTAACCACCATGTAGACCCGGTTGGTTCAAGTTGGATTAAAATAAAAGTTCGTTTAAAGCATAGATTTTTACGGAAATGAATCGTTTGATTGGTGCAGAATGCAAAAATCTATGCTTTAAACAAACTTTTATTTTAATGCAACTTGAAACAACCGGGCTTTAGTCCGCCTCCGACAACCAGTGTCAAATGTCGCCCATCTCGTCGCAATCTACTAAACGAAAGCACGAACGTTAACTTTGGTGCAAAATATAGAAATCTTAAGTAAAGTGGATAAGGGCGGCCTTTTACAGACACAGCAAATCAGTTCCGTATTTGGCGGTCAACGGTTTATGACATCCGGAAGAACAGAAATAAAATTGAAAAGTACGTCAGTAAAGCAGAGCCTGGAATAGAGAAACGCCGAACAATGAGGACTGGTGAATACCCGCAATTAGAATAAACACTTTTTCGTGGTTTTAGCAAGAGAGTCGACGTCACACACCAATAATTGCTGATGTTTTGCACTCATGTTGTGTTTAGGATCTCAAATCCGAAGATGCTCTAGATGGCGTGGATATTTGTATTAAATTGGCTCAAGAAAATGGAAAGTCATGTGACATGGTTACATTTAAAATGCGTGATCAAGTTATTAAAAAGATATATTCTGGTAAAAAACAAGCCAAATTAGCGCACTTTTTTTCGAAAGCTGAGTAATTTAAGTTACATGTTTGTTGATTTTTAAATACAAATACGTAATTAAAATTTCGTTATTTGAATCAATTTGTTGTACCTATACACTATAATCCGCCGTTTTCAGTAATTCGCCGATGGTTGGGATTTTGTGGTGACGGATTAGCGAGAGAGTACTGTATAAGATTCTTACATAGATTGAAAAAACCGAAAATAATATCATCACTACGCAGCATATATACTAGATATCAGCATCAAACTTTCACGTATTGTTTTACCGACGCGAACACACATATAGTTTAGAAAAAAATATCCATACTGATGTGTATAAAAACTGTTTTGCCTCCATACGCAGTTATGCCCCCAGTTCCCATGTATACAGGATGTAACAAAACTAATCCACAATACTTTACAGGTGGATTCCAGCTTTGATTATAGTAGAAAATTTTCAAGCAACCACGACCCAACATCAATATTTATGGAGATATGCGACATCTAAGATTGTATATTTTTTTCAATATTTCTGACTTATTTTTTTACAAAACGTTGAAGTGTCATTACAGTAACTTATATCGATAACGAAAAATTCATTTGTTTCAATAAAAGTTAAATAAAATAATAAAAACCCTTAAAAATCCATTTGGAATGTTTTCCAATTGGAATTGGAAGGTTTTTATCCTTTTAATTGACTTGTATTAAAGGAAATGAATTTTTCATATCACATATAAGTTACTGTAATGCTAGTCCAACGTTTTACGAAAAAAAGTAATAAATTTTGAAAAAAATGCAAATTTGATGACGCATACCTCCTTAACTATATATTAGGTCATGGTTGCTTGAACATTTTCTACTTATAATCAAGGCAGGAATTTATCTGTAAAGTATTGTGGACTAGTTGTGTCACACCCTGTATGTATATTTTTTATTAACTTGCCTATCCCAATTATAATAATATCGTTATCTGTTAGTAATTTTTTTAAGTAAAATTTTTTACATCTTTTTTTACGTAATTTAAAAGAAAAAATGTACGTATTTTTTTTTCCTTTTTTCATTCTTAATAGTTAATTATTTTTCTTTATTTTCTTTTTTATATAAATAAATAAATACTTATTCTTTTGGAACTGACATGTAAAAGTTCCTAATGTCATTTTTGACGGGTTATAGCTAGTTGAATATAATTATTATTTCTAAAAAATAGTTTTACTTTATTTATATTGTTTTAATTGAATTGATATTTATTGTGATAATTTTAGTTGTGACTAAATCAAAGTTTTCGAACTAAATTATCTGAAAAATAAAACTCATTCATTAATTCATAATTAATTTCTGTCCATACTACTAATACAGTTGCCGGCAAGCTTCATGAATTTTTTTGGCGTAGTGGGGGAATGCACACAAGACAAATTTTGGGTCTCGTTGGTGGAATGGTACATGCGCAAACTTTCCCCCACTACGCCGAAAAATTTCAAGATGTTTGCCGGCTACTGTAATAATTCAATAATTAAATTATTGTCTCTTCATTGCTCCACGATAGCGACATTTTGGCGATCTCAGAAACACGATAAAATAAACACGAGAGACGTACATCCCTGTCATGCCCTGTCAGCAGACGATGACGAACTAAAAAATGGCCGATCCCGGCCGAGCGACGCCATTGTTCTTTTGATGTGTACTCGAAAAACCGAAAACTTCACCAACCTCCGCCAATCTCCACCAACCTCTGCCTACCTGCGCCAAAACCCCCTGTATAGTCCGTCTAACTTATCTGAAGAATGGCCAAATTTGGAACTAACGACGCCATATTGGATTATCTACAGCTGACAGACCTTTGACAGACTTTGTTTACAGAGGGGTTCACGACTGTTTTGATAGTTTTTTAAGAAAATTTTAGATTGTCACCATGCCAAAAACCATTAAAAGCGGTGTTCGGGAAATAATCTTGAAAATGCACACGTTTTTTGAAGAGGAACAACGTCTAAAAGCCCCAATTATACCGTTTGATTTTGTTCATAGGCTTATTGCCGCCACTTCAGGTTAGTGCTGCCATGCAGTTATAATGAATTTCCCATACTTAGTTTTTTATTTTACTATTATACAATTTCTTCAGGTATTTCTGAATCGGCAATTTACAAAATAGTTAAAGAAGGTAAAGTGGCCGTGGAAATGGGCATTAAAATATCTACACCCGGAAAAAAAGAACAAGGATAAGTGGAAAAATTGAATTAGAAGCCGTAAGATGAGAAAAAGTTTTAGAACATATTTTATTCGATAATTTTTTACATAGAATTTTTATTATTTATACTTTTTATTACATAATTCATTAACGAGTTCATTTGTATAAACATCTTTTTTCAAAAATAAACTTTTTTATTTATGCACATTAAAGACTGGTTGCATCAACTTACTTTATAGCAATAGTTCATTTAAAGCAAAGATTTTTACGAGAGCGAGTTGTTTGATCGGTGGAAAATGCAAAATATCTATGCTTTGAACGAAAGATTACTATAAACCAAGTTGATACAACGGCCCTAAACCGATTGATATCCTTAGGTGTTACTGAGTTAAACATGGTGGTCATGATCATTAGGTATGAGACACCGAATAAAACCGGCGCCACACTGCGCGGATCTTCCGCCGCGTCACTTGTGTCGTGGAACATCGCTACATTTCTTTCCATACAATATGCGCTTATTAAACACACTACGCGGATGATCAGTCGATCTATTTGCTTTGCCGAATTGGCGCAACGGAAAAAACGTGGCGGAAGATCTGCGTAATGTGGCGCCGGCCTAAAAGAATTATTATTGTTTGTTTTTTTTTTCCTGAAAATTGTATTTTTCTTTGATTTTGAAAAAACGCCATTTTTTGACGTTGTGTATTTTACGAATGTATATTTTGATAAATTTATTTGTACGTTAGTTTACATTTTTTGTTTTTCATCGTGTCGTATATTGCTTAATAACTTGTTTAAGAAAAAACGACTTTGCATAAAATTCCCTACAAATGAGATAATTTTTAGACTATGGGCAGTACCACAACGATTGGGACGCCCTCCTTTATTCTCCAGATAAGTTGGACGGACTATACACATTGAACCAACCTCGGCCTACATGTACAGGGCCCTGTATAGCTAACTGTCAAATTATTATAAAAATAGTTACCCAGGCATGCCAAGAACACCAAGACCCAAAGATGGAGGGAGGTCTCCCAATTCAGGAAGAAGGTATGTTTTTCTTGATGGATGTCGATTCTTTCCACCATCGATGGTGTAATCCCTCCATCCATAGTCGGAAACGACAAGTTTCCCGACAGGGTATTGGCTGTTTTTGCTCTCGATGATTCTGTTAAAAAAATGAAAATTTATAAGTCAAGTCTACTCATATTAATAAATAAATACAGCAGCTACCACTGCTGGCATAATCATTATATAATCGAAAAAAATCGAAGTTATCTTGATATACCGGTTTGAAAATAAAATTTATTTTTGGAACATTCATAAATAAATATTTGTGTAGGTTCTAATGATGATTTGCATACATGATATATGCCAGTCATCATCATAGGTAGTTGATAAGATGACTTGCAATAAATTTACTCAAGAATATGTAAAAAAACAAACTCAATCGCTAAAATAACACCTTTTTACGATGTAAATCCATTGCTGCTTGTTGGTTGTCGTCTATCAAATAATGAATGTAATACTTGCAGAAATATTAAGGATAAGTATTTAGGTCTATATTACACAAGAATATATTAAAAAAAACTCAATCACTAAAATAAGACATCTTTATGATGAAAATTGCTGCTTGTTTAATAATTGATTTGATGACTTGCAGACATACTAAAGTTAAGTATTTACATCCATAAGTTTACACAAGAACATCGTCATGATCGTAGAACAATGACGGAAGTGCAAAAAATTCCATATTGACTTTTTTGGGTCGTTAAAAAATGAAAAAAAGAAGCCATCTAATGGTAAATAAAAAGTGTATTTTTTCTCATTAATTTAACCGTCGTTATAACGACGGTTCTGATGTACGATCGTAGAACAATGCAGCATGTGTAAAAACGTCGTTGTGCTGCACTGACCATATTTGAGGTTTGAAAGGCATCAACTTCAAATAACTAACCCAAGTTTCAAAGGAAAATCTTTTGTAGTTATCGAGCTATGCCATAGAGCAACGTTTCCCGAAAGGTGGTTCGCAAGGTGGAAGGGTCACAAGGGTTCCGCGTCCCGAGAGTTAATTGAAACGTTCGTAGAAAGAGTGAGCGCCGCAAAAATGAGTTGCTATCAGTCAGATGTGGAAAAAAACATACATGAGCATTTAATAAGCCTTAAAATATCCTCGAAAGAATATTTCCCGGGGAAGTTACAGGACATCGACTGGGTACAGAATCCATTCGCATATCATACCAAACCATGGATGCTAACTGTGTCCGAGTATGAAAATTTTATCGATGTTAAATGTTCATCTTCTTTAAAACGATAATTCGAATCAGAAGATTATCTGAATGACTTTTGGATCACAGTTCTGCTTCCGTTGTGACGAGTTACCGATGTGATTTTCAGCTTACGCTTACACCAAAAAAGTACAGAAATAGACTGGATGCAGCTCCAGATCTTCGCATTCAATTGTCAAACATTAAGCCTAATTTTAGTGTTATTAGTGAAAATATGTGAAAAAAAAAATTCACATTGAAATTCATAGTTACATTGTATTTATTTGCATAATAAATGTTTTACAATACTTATAATAATTATTTTTCATTTATATTTGTTCTTTCTTTTCAAGTCAAACATTAAAATTTTTCAAACTACAAGGTAATCTTTTTGTTATTAAAATAGGGTTCCGCCAAGAAAAGTGTAATCAATTAGGGAATTGGGAACCTCTGCCATAGTGTCTTTATGTAAATAAAACTTCAAACTGCTCTCCTGCAAACTTAAGAAAAATCACATGCGTCGTTATTGTACGATTATGACAATATGTAAAAAAAAACTTAATCACGGGTGTAGTGCAGAATATGAGGTTGTGAGCTATTTTTAATATTAACACATTTTCCGGTAAAATTGAGTGTCCTGATTCAAAAAATGACATAAAATAACCCCGCTCGCAATTAATAAACGAGTAATTACAATTTAAAATGTCGTAATTATTATGTTTGACAGATCAGCCTGGATCACCCATTTTATCTGTATTTTTGCACGTATCTATGGATAAGGATCACCCATTTTATCTGTATTTTTGCACGTATCTATGGATAAGTATTTGAATTATAGACAAACTGCGTTCTACAAACTTGTGGAACGCTCCCACGACTGCCTTACAACCAAACCATAACCCAACGATGTAAAACCCTGAGGGGCTGTAGCCATCACCACCTTGTGTATAGTGGTGGTGCTGTAGCAGGCGAGTACTCGGGGGCACAAATCCGTGGAACGCCCCCACGGCTGCCTTGCCACCAAACCATAAAGCCGTCTCTACAGTCTCTACACTACTAGCAAAGTCGGCCGAAGTGAAGCGAATACGATAGTGTAGAGGGGTACTTCGTGCTACTTCGGCTCGCCTCGGGCGACTTCTGAAAATTGTCGGTTTTTTGGCCGAGTCAAAGGAAACCGAAGTGACCCGAAGTTCGTGCAGAGTACTATTCTATGGGCAACTGAGTTCCTCGCAGTGTAGACACCTACTTCGGGTTACCTCGGACTTCGGCCGACTTTCCTAGTAGTGTAGAGGCGGCTTAAGGCGATCGTCTAGCAGAATGAACAAATTTCACCATTTTTTCTCATATCTTCTCTTTCGTTTTTTATCACATTTTTGTAGGAACATATCTAATTTAAAAAATTTATTCATCAGATTACATATATTTTAAATACGATGTCTTATTAAAATGTCATAAACTAAATTAAATAATTGATTAATAAATTACCAAACCTTCGATGTTTTAAAAATGAAGAAAATTGCTCCACTTTGTGGGCCTTTTATGACTGAACGGCGCGTGAGATGTCTTTTTTATTCAATAATATTACAAATTTAACGATTATCCTAAATTTGTTACAATTATAGAAAAATCTGTTAATACGTTTACATGCAATTTATGTTTTAAAAAATACTGTTTTTTAAAAATATTTTATTTTTTTGTGGGTCTTTTTCAACTCTTTTTACATGGTTGACAACTTTTTTACTTCAATAGTCAAAAGAATAGATATTATAATTTTACAATAAAAACAAAAAAAAATCAAAATCTTTGTCGATATTCCTGATTTTAGATATTTAATCAAGACGCAACGTATTTATGACACAATACGCAGTGCCTTGATTAAATAGCTAAAATCTGAAATCTTTCCAATATACATTAATTCTCTTTTATCTTTGAATAAGATATTACGTTGTCTATGGCTCGCATTTCGTACAGATAGAATGGCTGACCTGTTAAGCATAATAAGGGAATAATTACGATCTTTTAAATATTTGTTTATTACTTGCGAGCAGGATTATTTTTAGAATCAGGACACTCAATTATACAGGAAAATATGTTAATAATAAAACTAGCTCCCCCACGACTGCACTTATCCACCTCAATTACGTACACACTTTATGAGTGTTTTTGCTTTTAATTATTAATGATTTTTCTTATGAAACATTTATTTTGAAAAAAATAGTAAATTTTCTTTGCTTCCAATATACATTAATTCTCTTTTATCTTTGAATAAGATATTACGTTGTCTATGGCTCGCATTTCGTACAGATAGAATGGCTGACCTGTTAAGCATAATAAGGGAATAATTACGATCTTTTAAATATTTGTTTATTACTTGCGAGCAGGATTATTTTTAGAATCAGGACACTCAATTATACAGGAAAATATGTTAATAATAAAACTAGCTCAAACCCCATATTCTGCACTTATCCCCTCAATTACTAAAATAACACATCTTTATGATGAAAATCTATTGAGTAAACCTAGAAACATTGCTGTTTGTTTCATAATTGATGTGATGACGACTTGTAAAAGCATCAAGGTTAAGTGTATACTGTAAAGATCTATAAGCTTACTCAAGAATATGTAAAAAAAAAATCATTATAATAACACCTCGTTACGTTGAAGATCAATAATTATATACGCTTAGAAACATTGCTGCTTGTTGGTTGGCCGTCCGTTTTAATTTATTTTTAATTAACTTGCAGAAATTAATGCAAATTTGATGTCGCTTATCTCCTTAACACTCCCGTTCCGGAACGGGGTACAACTTAACCCCAAAACTATTATTTAAAAAACTATTTAATAATCTGTGTATACTGTGCATGTGTATAGTTTTCTGGGATATTCTGCCGTGTATATGTGACCTCTCTGGCCATGATGATGGCTCACATCAGCCCTGATGATGGACCCTGCGAAACGTTGGCCAGAGAGGTCACATATACACTGCAGAATATCCCAGAAAACTATATACAGAAGATTCTGAACGGCCGTGGAAACCTAAGGACATTTTTATTTAATAATCATTAATGATATTGAGCTGTATTCTTTGTAATCCTCATACATATCTTAACGAATCTAACACCCAAATAAAATGATGACGTAAAGTAAGACAGTCAAAAGTTGGTAAAAAATGTGTTTTGCCATAGACAATCGTATGCTATATGCTGTACGATACGCTCACTTCATTCTGCTTGCACGGTTTCTGTCAGTCGGACGCTTGAAGTGAGTCATGAGACGTCAAAATACTATGGTTTCTTATAAAATGACGACAAATAATTATAAATTACATAATCTATAATTAAATTCCAGCTTTTTCATTAATACCTCGCGCAGCCACGACACGTGACAATACTACCGTTTGTCTATGGAAAAACATATTATTTTCTACATTTGTTGTCGTAGGTACTACACATTATTTACACATTTAATGTGTTGTATTCTATGAGACATTTATGAGGGTTATAAATAAACACCATCGCGGTGTCATCTACAGTAATTAAATAGTTTTTAAAATAATATTTTTGGGGTTAAGTTGTGCCCCGTACCGGAACGGGAGTGTTAAACTTGAAGGGGCGTACTTATTTAAACAAGTAGCAAACTTATATTTGCTCTAATGAGCAAATATAAGTATGCTAATCCGGCACTGACTCTAATGAGCAAATATAAGTAGCATACTTATATTTGCTCATTAGAGTCAGTGCCGGATTAGCTACACAGCAGAAGTAGCAAATGCTACGGGCCCAGAATCAAATTTATTTATCAGATTATTTCAGCGGCTCTGCACGCTCGTTGTAGAAAATCAAACGCCTAAATAAAAATTTGAAAGTATTGATTAAATTTATACCTACTCTTTGCCTTCTTCTGTGAGTAGTTTTCTAGGATATTCTGCCGTGTATATCTGACCTCTCTAGCCGACGTTTCGGATCCCATTGCAGGGTCCATCATCGGGGCTGATGCGATGAGTGTGTGTTGATATGCTCCGGCCGTACGTGTAATTTAGTTTTTTGCTTTCAATTCTAACGAAATTATTATATTAAGATTTTTCAGGAAGGTTTTTTAAGAAGAAGAAGGAAGATATCATATCAGCCCTGATGATGGACCCTGCAATGGGATCCGAAACGCCGCCCCGAAAGGTCGTAATAACACGGCATAATACCCCAGAAAACGCAAACCTGAAGATTCTGAGTGGCCGTGAAAACCTAAGAACATTCTTAATACGGAAGGATTGGAAAAAAACTGGAACAGTAGGTAAATAAAAATCAAGTGCATTTCGTGGCCTTCATTTTCGCTACATGATTTCGGTACATGCCCTGCTACATGATTTTGCTACATACCTCGCTACATGCGTACGCTGCGCGTGCGCAACTTCCGTTACAATGAAAATTTTACCCTGAATGCGCTAAAAGGCGATAACTTCAAAAATGAGTCAAGAAACACGATAAGACAAAATCGTCTGAATAACCCCACTTTAATGAACATTGAATGTGAATTACATAGAGAAATTGATTTGACAAGTGTTATCTCTAAATTTGCTCACATTAAATCTAGAAATGTTTGTTTGTAAAAATGGTGTTTTATTTTATCGAGAGGAGTGACTGCAGAGAATAGTGTGGACGGTGCTTTGGATGTAATAATTTCTAATATAAATATGTCCACCGAGGCAAGACTAGCGGTATATAATGAGATTCTGGTACTAACACTGATGTATGTATGTGAAGCCTAGAGCTGGCAGAAGAGGAAAGAAAGTAGACTGAATACAGTGGAGATCAGATCCCTTCGACGTATATTTGCCAAATCGCATGACAGAATAAATAATGAAGATATCAGGGATGAATGTAAAGCTGATCTTTGCATAATTAATATAATTAAAAAGGGTCGCTCAGATGGTTTGGGCATTTTGAGCGAATGAATGAGCAAAGAGTGGTACAGTTGCCGGCAAACTTCATGAAATTCTTTGGCTAAGTGGGGGAATGCGCAGAAGACGAAATTTGGGTCTCGTTGGTAGAAAGGTAGATGCGCAAACGTCCCCCCACTACGCCGCAGAATTTCAAGATGTTTGCCGGCTACTGTAAGAGAGATATATAACCCAACAAGATATATAACAAGTGTTGACAGCGCCAGAATGAGAGGGCACCCGCGGAAGACGTGGCATAGCCAGATACTGGAAGTTAGTTATAGCCTCAAAAACCGTCGAAGTTAGTTATAGCCTCAAAAAACGTCTAGCTTGCATGCGAAGATGTATGAATGTGGATAAGGCGAGAGTTGTGTCAGGACAGAAGAGTGTGGCGCTATACCCTCTCTGCCCACCCCTACGGGGAAACGGCGTGATGGTAAGTAAATGTTTTATTTTATATCTACATATGTATAAGTAGCTACTCCAAATTCTCAGTTTCGCCGAGAGTACCTACTTGTATATCGTTACGCTGCCGGTCCGCGGAGTCGAATTTTAGTAAGAAAGAGTCTATTATTTAAATTCCTAAAAAGTGTTTTTTGCTTTAAAATTTATAATTTGCCTTTTTGCTAAGTGTTAAAGTTAACTGTAACTTTGGGCTGAATTTCTCCTAACGCGAGGCGGAGACCCACCCTATACTTATTACTATTTTTAATTCTTTTTTTTTTTGGCCATTGGGTCTTAAAAATATTTTTGAGAATTTTTAATAGTTGTCGAAATATGTATGGCCTTGTGCGTACCATTTCGTGGTACATTTGATACAGGCTTGATCCGGCACTGGTTAGACTTGGTGTAGGTAAATTATATGCTGAGTGCTATGGAAAATATTCTTTATGACTGATATCCGTGGAAGTGTTGTGTATGCAAAATGACTCCGCATAAAGTTGTAGAATTAATTTTTGAATGATTAAAAAAGCATTACTCGCCTTGCAACTTGAGAGCCGATCATATCAGTTCCCTCTGGGAACCTTATCATGTACGGCCTCATGTATGGGTCCACACTAAGGTATTCAGCTTTCGTGAGGAACTCTGAAAAAACAAATATCAACTTAAATAATAAATCACGCAGTTCTTAATTATATTACAGTACAAAAAGTACCTACGGTGATGTATGCTTCGATTACAAATATGATAATATCAACACACTTCGCATTAATAACCGCCATTAGATTAGGAAGCAGGTACTCTTTAGGAGCGGGTTCAAATCATAATGGATCAGATTTTTTTTAAACATTGGTGTTACTCATTAAAAGTATATTCGTTCACATATGTGCACGCATTAATATACTGCGCTACAAATGCCAATACAAATAGTGTACGCTCTGTATATTATTTAGTCAAGACACATTTTTTTATAGTGATTCTCTGTTGGCTATGAAATCGTGTGCATATTTTCCATTTTTTACTTCATATATTTTTAACATGTATAACCCCTGATGATGTATATGTATTGTGTACAATTATGTAACTTGTTGTAGGATATAAGCTGTAAAATGGCCGTATTCACTTCATTCTCACATAGTTTAATTATTTCACTTTGCTTGTTGCTCTTATTTGTTACGAAGTTATATTCTAGAATGTTTTCTTTACCGTGATTATTTTTACATATTTTTTTTAGTGTAGAGCGAGGTAGTTAGTGGCCTAGAAACTTGTTACATGTTATCCTAATTTATTTGTAATATGTGAATGTTTCAGGCAATAAAATGTCTATTCTTGTCCAATAAACGCCGATTGAATGAAATGAAAAAAAAATGAAAGCGGCGCAAACGTACCGTGTCGTGAAAAATAAGTTTTACGGAAATATCAGCCGTGGCCTTGCGACGGCCGACCTAGCAACGAACACACATGGATAATTAAGAATTCTGACGAATTTTTGAAACCCAGAAATTGTTAAATAATTTAAACAATTGTAGACATATAAAAATTTGCCTAATACCTATACCTACTTCAATCGATTTAAATAATTAATTTCTTATTCAAAATTCAAATACGAGGGCTGTATGATAAATACCGATATTTAAACGACTGATGACATCACTCGAGCCTTGTTTAAAGCAGAAGAGCGCCCAGGCCGTTCGATTCAGGTGACTACGGACGATATGGTCAACAAAATCCATGATATCGCGTTATTACACCCGGGTGAAGGTCAAAAAGATTGCTGATTGATTGAAAGAACACCAAACAGTGACATTCCTCTAGCTCCTAGCGACAAAGAAGGCGAAAACGGTTCCATCGGCGGAGAAGTTATACCGTTTTTTTGGGATTCGCAATTCATCATCTTCATCGACTATTTGGAGAAGGGAAGGACAAACACGGGGCATTACTTTACTGTTTTATTGGGCCAATTAGATGCTAAATTTGTGAGAAAACGGCTCCATTTGTCGAAAAAAAAAGTGCTCTTTCACCATGAAAACGCACCAATTGTTCGCAATTGCCGTAATAAAATGCGAATAGGGTAATTTCACATTTAACAGATATCTATGAAAATATATAAAATAGATTCAGAAAAATGAATTATATTTTTTAGCTCAGTATGGATGGTGTGGGATAATGTTTTCATTCATAACTTTTGTGGGAAAAATCTTAAAAAATACGATTCCATTAAAACGCGATATGACGTCACTTTGCAGGAATTGAAGATAAAGCATATATCGACTGCCCCAACGAACGAGGCAGTAACTCAATATTTTAGGTATTTGAGTTAGTACCATTTTTAGGTTTAGGCCATGATTGCCTACCTATAGTAACGACAGCAGTATCTCAAATGCAATATTTAACAGATAAAAATATGAATTTTACAAAACTAATAAATCAGTTAACCATTTTTATTCCATGTAATAACGAAATAACTTAAGTTACTGTTATAATAAAATATCTCAATTACTAGTAAGATCGTATTATTATTACCTACACACACAAAAAAATGTTGAGAAGATTCAAAACAGAATTAGAAATCCGGTTCGAAACTTAAAAGTGTCCCCCTGAAAAATCAATTTATTTGAGTTACTGCCTCGTTCGTTGGGGCAGTCGATATATTCTATGGTCCTATGGTGTTTGTCACTATAATTTGTTTATTTTCTATAGTCACGGTCCGTCTTCGCTTTGAATTTACTCGTGTTTGCGTAGTTATTAAACAGATTTTGCGGTGTTTGTGACCAATTTTAATAAAATAACTATCTAAGAACATATTTAAAACAATGGGGAACGGATTTTCACGAGGAAAATCCGATAACTTACCGAAAATCGATGCCTCAATGTTCAGGAATGAATTTGGGTACCTACCATACAATATCTACAAAACTATTTCCCAGACATGGATGGATACAAAAAAGCCGGCTTGTTTTGTAAAAAAAAAACGAATGAACGTCTAAATACGCGAATGTGCTGTTACGTGTTAAAAGTCAGATTGACAAATTATGCCTGACGTCACTTGCGAAAATAAGTTTAAGGGAGTTTAAAATCGTGATTTTTAAAATCGCTTTTTAATATTAATATACATATTAATAAAAAATCTTTTTCATAAACGTATTCTAGAAACCAAAGTTAAGATTTTTCTATAAAAAAAACCGTCTCAGCCATCCGTTTCTCTATATTTCGCCCCACGTGATTTCTTTTGGTTTCCAAACATGAAAAAATTAATTAAACGAGGATGTCATGGCTGAAAAAGAGCCCCATTTTGCTGCGTAGGTACTTTTCTGAGAACATTTTTTTTGGATAGCTTAAAAATGTCGGAATATCGTGCTGGACCCTTGGTATACTTTATACTTGGTACACTTTGTATCGAGCTGAAAGGAATTGTTGAGAAATAAATTTAAAAATATATTTTAAAATTATGTAACGCGAGTACTTATCATAAAGCTCTTGTAGATAGATGCTCCTTGATTTTTATCTTGGTTATAATTTAAAAAAAAACTGGTTATTTAACTGAGGACAAGCCCAAGGTTTTTTTTACGGCCTCAAGGTGAACTCGTACGAAAAAACAGGCTTCCTCTAATTCAATCATTGAAATTCATCAATGCACTTTTCAAAAAAGGATGAACTCGATAAAACATTTACCAATATCATCAGTTTAAATGATGGCTATCAGTTTTCAATACATTCTACACCTCTCAAAATATTATCATTTTTTTGGTTTCTGAAGGTCAAAATGAGAAACATCAATTCCTCAGTTTGAAAATCACTTTCCTTCAATAACAATCAGAATCAATTTCTTTGGCACAGTGATACAACACTAGAAACATTAAAAATAATATATGCATAAATGTTTCACGAAGTAAGAAATCGATTAAAATCCTGTCAAACAACGGAATTTTATCAAAATGATTAGTGTACCTACGTAGTGAATAGGTATCCAAGAAAACGCATTTTAAAGTTTTTTAATCCAGCCAAAAACTAATATTTTTCAAACTTAGTCAAAAATAGGCCTCTGTTTCGGTGATGACTTGCTCGTTTAACGTTAACCGATTTCCTTTTCATCTGATCAAATCATTTTAACACGTTTGGAAACCAAAAGAAATCGCGAGGGGCCAAATCCGGAGTAAAGCCATGTATTCACTAGGGGACAAATCGCGAAACATTCCGCTCGACATGTCGCATCAACATCTACGCTCATGTTTCGGGGACAATGACGCGGTCATTTGACGTGTACACACCGGGACTCGCATATCTTGTCGCGGAAATGTCATCCGATGAGGTTATGTATGACAGCTGCGGTATCTCATTTGGCGAAAACGGGGTTCCGCGCAATTCGAAATGTTTTTTGGGTCGCAATTTCAAATTAACGAGGTTTTACTGTAGTAAATTGAATATTATTAAAAACAAGGTCCTTTTTGCAAATAATTATTGTTTTCCAGACGTCGCGGAAATATATCGCCCTATGAGGTTATGATGATAGCCGCGTATCTGTTTATGTTAATGAGTTTATCGAAAAGTAAGAGGAGAAAAAAGAGGAGAATGCGAAATTATTTACTGCAAAGAGAAAGAAGGACGGACATTCTATGCGATCTTCGATCGATATAGCTCGATGAGTTCGAGAACGATTTCGTTTCCCCGCATTGTCATCTTGACAGATACAGCGCATGCGTATTCACTTGTAAACATACCACGTGTTACTGACGCTCCGCGGAATGTTGCAGTGAGTACGCTCGGGTACCGTGCGCATGGCAACGTTGCCACGGCACGTAGAAATGCCGCGCTATGTTGTGCGCGAGGTCGCGGAACAGAGCACGACGTTGCAACGTCACGTAGACTCTATGCCGCGCGTGCTGTTGAGGGACAATTTGTCCCCTAGTGAATACATGGCTTAAAGGGTGGATGAGGCAGCAATTCGTGGTACCTATAATTCGACCTGTTTTGCCGTGGCGCTTGCAGACAAGCAAGCTGGTGCATTTTCAGGGTGAAATGGCACCTTTTTCTCCGCTTAATGCGAGTGTTTTCTCATCAGTTCAGCTTCCAATAGGCCCAATAAATCAGCTAAGTACTGCTCCGTGATTATCCCTCCCTCGCTTAATGATGATCTGTGATGATGCTTCGCGAATCCCAAAAAACGGTGGCAGTGACTTTTCCGGCCGATGGAATCGTTTTCGCCTTCTTTTCGCCAGATAAATTCCACTGATTTGAATGTTCTTTCATTTCTGGCGTGCAGTGATGGATCCACGTTTCGTAAACAGTCATGAGACGCCACAGAAACTCTTACGAATTGCGCTTAAACCACTCCAAACAGTGATCCGAAGTTGTCATGCGATTCCGCCTTTGTTCCACTGTGAATAAATGCCGCACCCACTCGCCGACAGTCTTCTCATGCTTAAGTAATCATTTGTTTAGAATATTTTGTACGCGTTGAATTAACATATTTACAGTCATGCCAGGAATCTCATCGATCTTCACCCAGCGATCAAATAACAAGATGTCATGGATTTTGTTGACAAATTCAAATTCGTTGTCAAATTCAGTAGGCTCGAAGTTTTTATTTTTAATTCCCGCGCTTCGCCCAGTAAGTACTCGGACTAAAACAAGTGTTTTATTTAGTTCACTTTTAGGTACACATCCTGCTCCTGGCAACAGGCCACGCAAGTGGAAATTGGCGACCCACACCTTTAAAATCTAGTCTTTAACCAATTTTCTTTGACAATTATCATATTCTGAAACATTGCGTGTAAAATAATTCTGTGACAAAAAACCGTACCTACCTATCCTAATAATTTCATTCATCGTCACGTTACAGTAATCGTCATTATAATGAGAAAAGAAAATAATTTTAAAGATTATACAAACTTACACAACATACTAGGTAAAGTCAATAAAACAGCCATGAAACACCCCTACTCTTACCTATACAGGCATTAAGTACGTCGATAGTCTTCCAGTAAACATTCGAACACAAAATTAAAAAAGATATAAAATATAAGAGAAAATAAAATAATGCCTATACATATTTAAATGTGTAATTTGAAACATCATTTCACCATATTATGAATGTTCTTGTTTCTTTATTAATTTACTATCTCTTATATTAACCCTTCGGGTGCCGGAGCGCAGATCTGCGCGAAAACTTTTGTACCCCTATGTGCCGGAGCACACATCTGCGCTCTCTAGACACGAATGCGATTTCGGCCTGTTTTACCTGCGTTCATGGGTTTTTAAAGCTTATTATTGGTTGTATCCTTAGAGTATATACAATCCATGGATTGTATATACTCTAAGGTTGTATCTCAAGTTTTTGAATGAATGAACGAGTTCTATTTGTCAAATAACCTCATTTGCCGCGCAAACCGGACAAAAAAATCATTCCAAATGTAGTCTTCGAACGCGCATTAATTGTGTTATTAAGGTATCAGTTAAAAAAGTGTTTTATTTAAATAAAAAAGTATTAAAATTAAGTATTTTTGTGTTCTTTGATATATTAAGAACAAAAATATTGAAATACAATATCTTTAGTGTTATTGCTTCCATGGTTTTATTCGATAAACATGTGCGTACATTTCTGGCAGTAAATTTCGTTACTTATTTTCATAATTAATGAATAAGTAATTATTGAAATATACGTAATTATTGAAGTCTATATATTGAGAAACCAGAAACTGCAACTTCTCAGCGATTTTTGTTGACTTTTACAAGAATATAACCATCTCAAAAAAGTATCTAATAAACAGCAATCGTGCGCGAAGTTGTGCGGCAGACAGGGTACATTACGCGTTACGTACGGCCGGCATCCGACCGGTTAACAAACTGAATCATTTAAAAGTGTGCTTGTACTCCTGCTTCTCATGCACAAGTTTTTAACTTTGATGGGGCAGTAACAAAAAAACTTAATATTGTTATACATGTAAAAATATATGGTATCGTGAATTTGTTTCTTTAAATAAATAAAAATATTAGCTAATAGTTCGTTAATTATGAATAAATTAAAACCCAAAATCAAAGCGAGACAGCGAGCATCCCTTCGAATACCGAAGGATTATATTTTTTTACTGTATTAAAGCAGATCGCCGACTAAAGCTAACTGCCTTGCGGGCGGCTATTAGTATTGGCAATTAGGTAGTGTAGCATGTCATAATTGAGCTTTTAGAGTATGTTCAAAATCCAGATTACCGCGCTTTTTGAATTTTTCCAAAATATGCAATACTTTCGGAGATATTGACGTTCAAAGTTAGGCTTGTAAGGAAACGCTCGTCTTTTCGGATTTTGTCCGCTGCATCGGTACCGGCAACATTAGTATCGGCTGCGCTGGCCGCTGCGCGGCCGATAGTGTCCACTGTGCGGCTCTATCGTCCATTGCTTGCTGCTTTTTATATGATTTGGTTATTTTTTTCAACTGGTAATGGCAAAACCACATACTGCATTTTTGAAGCAACCATAATATAGATGCGTCGCCGTGTATGCGTTCGAGTTTCACTATTTCCAACCATTTATATTCTAACTTAGAAATGTAACGTCAGAAGTATAGTTGCTTGCAGAAAAAAAAAATTGAATTAAAAAATATAAATGAATATCGATGTATTTCGTCTTTAAGTGTCACGAATGTTAAATAATGTATATATAGTATTTCTAAACATTAAATAATATCTAAACGTATTTTAAAATAATCCATACACCTCTAAAGAAATCATACGATTTGGTTAACTTTTGAAGCTGGCAATTGAAAACCACGCACTACTCACATTAATATAGATCCTTGTCATGGTTGGTTGACGGCGCGGGTCAATAAGCAACTTTCGAGGTGGGCTCACGCTTGTTTGTTATTGAAAGCTATTTGTTAATTGAGCTGGAGTACAAAGTTATAAAACGTTTATTCTACACCAATAAACCTCAAACTTACCATCATTTTCAAGGGCGGGAAGTTCTTCTTCAACTATGACGAAGTCACTTTTCTTAGGTACCCCCTGAAAATGCTTGACGAGAACGTACTTCCTTGCCTTAACCATCTCTGAATTCGTCGAATATAACTTCCCGAGTAATTTCTCCACAGGCCGACAATTCATCTCATACTATCACTATCGCCCCTATCGCCCACCGGCTAAGATAGGTCGTTCATAAACGAACTGTTCGTCGTTCTTTTTGAACTGTTCACCTTTCCGAATGAATGAAATGTTCAGTTCACTTCATTGAGATAAACCCATACGGAGATGGAGTCCTAAAACAAAAGCATATCAGATTGTTAGAGAAGGACGGCTGCTTATTGAAGTATTCCTTTCTGTTTCTAGAGAGTTTTTCTAATTCATTTCAAGTGAGTGAATTGTGAGTTATTGGAATGAAAATCAAAGAAAAAAACAAGAGACGTTTTTATTAAAAATACTAACACACACTACAATGCATATGACATATTCTAATGTTTCAAAACTAATATGAAAAACTTTTCCATTCGATTTTACATGTTCAAATATTATATTATATTCATTCATTAATAATAGTCACTAAAATGCTCACCTTGTGCTAGCTTGATAGAAAAATGAATTTTTATTAAAGAGTTAAGGTTGTTATTACGGTCGTTAGACATATTTAACTGTAATTTCGGATATTTTATACGCACCGTATGTATTACCGAGAAGCGAATCTCGACGTTTCTTTGGATACTTATCCGACGTCTTCAGGTGGATGACCTTTACCCGCGGAGGTGGAGGTCAGACTGATTAGGTGCTGCTTTCTAGGGCGTAAATTGTATGCACTTTGTTGTGGAGTGTTCTCTTCTTCTACAATAGAGGTCGCCAGTGTGCAATATGTACTAGTTACGTCGGCGGATTTTACTGCGACTTCTCTCAAGGGTTTAATCAGTGTCATTAGAACAGAGTGCCAAATACTTGATAGTTTGTAACTGTCATCTCTATTGAAGTTGGGATGTTTGTATATTTCAATGGATTCCCTCACTAATCTGGGTATAAGGTACGGTTCTGTTGATAAGATTTTTGCCCTATCAAATCTGATGAAGTGACAGAGATTCCCTTTGGATGCATGTTCGCAGATTGCCGATGTATTGGAGTTGTTGTTTTTAATTGCTCCAATGTGTTCCTTCAATCGTGTAGCGATATTGCGTTTGGTTTGTCCTGTGTAGAAAGCTCCACAATCGCATGGCACTCTTTATACACCTGGAGACTCGAACGGTGTGTTATCTTTTACATTACCTAACACACGTGAGATCGAACTATGGGGGCTGAAAACTGTTTTTATATTTAATTTCAGCAACACCCGGCTGATTTTGTCAGTAAGACCTCCAGTGTAAAGGTCGTCCTCCTGATGACGTTGGATAAGTATCCAACGAAACGTCGAGATTCGCTTCTCGATAATACATACGGTGCGTATAAAATATCCGAAATTACAGTTAAATATGAATTTTTATTTTACATAGCCTGACCTACAGAATCATACCATTAAATACAAACAATAAATGGTACTCACTTAATTTACGAATGATGTAAAATGAGAGGCTAAAATATTATAAAATAGCGAAATTAACTAACATTGAGTATTTCAGTAGTTAAAAAACAAGAAATAAATATACGAAGGAACTGAAGAACAGACATTAGTGATTGCATATACCATGTTATTATAATTTTAAATCATTATCATATTATTTCATATCATAATATTATAATTATTAGTTTATATGAATTATATTTATACCTAGTTATCATGAATTAGAACTGAAATGTTCACTTCACAAATACGAGTTTTTGATTGGCTGGAAGTATTTTCTGCTCATCATATGGATTAATTTTGCCAAAACATCTGGTCATCAAAGAGGAAATCGCAAAAATAATCTATAAAACCTTCTTAAAATTAATCTCTCCTAGACACATTAAAAGTTATGAACGAAATGGACCGTAATATGAAAATAAAACCTCATCACCATGAAAGCGAAGGCCACAAATTGGATACCAAACATTTTGATATCCAAAAGCATTGCAAGATTTAAGCTGTTTTGAAAATTTTAACAATTATGACTGATGGAATTTCAAAATCATAATACTTCTACGTTTTTTATGAAAACGAAGACGATAGAAAAGGACGCCAATATCTCTATTAATTAGTTGCACTACTTGCATATAACGACACAGATGATTGCCTGTGAATTTTTTATTATTTATCAGCACCAAATGGTTCACTTTTACCAACAAGCATTCATTAGTTGAGTAAATTAAAACAAAAATTAATTATTATTAAAAATGAAAGTCTACTCATTCTGGCAGCACAGGTATTAGAGTTGCCGGCAAACTTCTTGAAATTTTTTGGCGTAGTGGGGGAATGCGCAGAAGACAAAATTTGGGTCTCGTCGGTGGAATGGTACATGCGCAAATTTCCCTCCACTACGCCGTAAAATTTCAAGATGTTTGCCGGCTACTGTAGCTATCATGATTGTTTACGTTTTTGCAATTTCATACAAAAAGCAATAATCCCAACTGAATTGTAAAAATAGCAAACCGTTCACCAATTTATACGAAAATTTAAATAATAAATTGATTGCAAAAATGATGGAGTCTTCGTCTTTGAGACTAACGTGTTTTATATTTAAATGACCAAATACAATTCGATACAGACTTTAGAAGTACCAAAGTCCCAAGTAAATTGTAAAAAAGTTTAACTGCCTATCGATTATAATAGATTTTTCAGACATATAAAGAATATAACGTGAGAACTATATTTAGAGATACTTTAAGAACAAAAATCCGCCTAAGAAAAATTGTAAAATGTAATAATTCACTAGGACATTCAAGATGAGAGATAGAAATGAAAAATGATAATGATGCGCTCTCCGGGCAATGCTGTCTCATATCATTTGATATCCAATCATATTCAATTCATTTTCAAAATTTTGGTGCTGGCTGAATTATAAACGAATAATTAATTATGAGGATATCTCCTCGTTCACGACCCGCATGTAAGGAGATTTTCTCAAATTAGAACCCACATAAGATTACATTCAAATAATTTTGGAAAAAAATATTTAAAATCTAACAATTTGCTTCTACTTTATTTTCGAGTTGGGGGATAAAAATGAAAACAACCAATTGGGGTCACACATATGGAAATAAAAACAATTGATTTTTAAGTTCTACCTTTTTAATTTTCTGAGACGCGTTTCGCCTTATGAGGGCATTATCAATCTAATTGGTAATGCCCTCATAAGGCGAAACGCGTCTCATAAAATTAAAAAGGTAGAATTTAAAAAACAATTGTTTTTATTTCCATATGTGTGATTATGAAGTTCTACAAACTTACCTCCGAAACAATAAAATTGGGGTTACATTCATTGACAAATTGACGCCTAAAAGTTTCATACAGGCTGCAGGATATACAAGTGGATTGCTCAATTTTTTAACCGTTCATTAAATCATTTGGTATTCCTGCAGTCGATATGAATGAGGAAATATTCTGATTATTAATTTTTGTTTTAGTAAGCACCAAAAATGTGCAAGTGATTTGGTGAACGGTTCAAATTTAACAATTCGCTTGCCATTTGGTATGGAATGTAAGGAAGCCATTTTAATTATCATTTAGTTTTCTTGATAATATTTTTCTATTTTTCATACGTCGTAAAAGTACAAAAGCGCATTAGTGAACGCAATTCATATTATAATTTCATAGTTGATTGTAAATCCCCCATCCCTGTCTACTTTAAAAAAATAATTATGTACACAGAAAGGATTAAAATGAACAGTTCACTTTCATGAACGATACGGAGAATGATAGTTCAGATAATTGAACAAAACATACATCACTACTGATGAATCTGTAAAGGTCAACAGGTTATATGTTTTAGGGATGTGTAAAAAGAATCGATGTTCGTTTAAAAAGCTAACGCTCTGTTCATTAATATCTATTTAAATTAAAAATTTTTGTGAAAACCATTTCCATAAGATGTTTTTTTACTCCACCCTTCTTTTCTTCAAAGTACGATTTTCTGAAATAATGTATCAAATTAAAATGTGCGCTGATAGTTTCTTCCAAAAAACATGTTCTTTTTTTATCTTCAGTATCGATTTTAAGAGTTGTAAAACTCTTAATCCTTCCTCTTAATTCATATCCTTCCTCTCTTGGAATGGATTAGTTGATAGTGGTTTTGCTAAATATAGCGTCACCACAGGCATAGCCTTCAATAAATCTGATCATGACTCTTTTTTTTGTATGAGCTAAAAAGATAACTCAGTCATAAGCTGCTTCAACAGATAAATCACTGCTTGTCTCACTACTGTGCAGATTGAGTTTGCTGCTATCATCAATCGCCTTATCATAGAGACCCTAGCAAAGCTCTGGCGTGTTGCAAATGTATTATTTTAAATCTGGAGTCAGATAAGCAAGGCATGGCTACCAAGTGATTATATCCACTTGTCCAAACCTGGGTTGTATTTGTTGTACCTCACAATTTTACAGCTTTGGGTATTAGTTTTTTCGGTGACTTAGCTTATTTGAAAGTTGGGAAAAAATACTCGGCACCATAGAAAAAAGAAATATACTCGGCACCTAACACAAAGTAGTTATTGAATAAAATTATCGATTGCAAAGTATCGATATCGATTAAAAACTATCAATATCCAAAAGTATCGATACTTATGCCGTGTCCCTAGAATGCGACCACTATAAATTGGCGTGCGAGGGAGGGCGTCCCTGTCGCGTACCAGAAGTCGCCAGGGTGTAAATTTATTACACAATAAATAATGTACAGAATGTCCGGTAACCGGTGTCGTAGCCGTTAACAGAAATTTGGTCGGGCAGCACTAAAAAAACCAAGCCGTAATGGCGGCCGTTCTATCTGTCAGACGGTAATATCGGTCCATTATTTGCTTTTTCAGCTTCGCAAAACTTGTCAATTGGCAATTGTTCTTGCACCATCCCGGACTGTTAGGATGTTTTGGACATAATAATTCAGTGTATATTGGTAATCAAGATGTCACAACTCCCGACCAAATACAAAATTGAACTAAATGACAGGGCGAGGGGTTACCGCCGGGTGCGGGCGGGGCGGGTTTTAGTTCCAAAGTCGCCGCACGCCAAGTTATTGTGGTCAAGCATTAGAAGAGAGGTTTTTAAGAGCCCTGTACACATTGGCCGAGGTTGGCCCAATGTGTACAGGGGGTTGTGAGTTCTGACGCAGTTGGCGAAGTTGTCGGTTTTTCGAGCACACATCAAAGCGTCGCTCTATCGGTTAACTTACAGTGATTCTTACCCGGTGGTCCGCGGACCACTAGTGGTCCTTGGAAGATTTCAAGTGGTCCGTGAGCCATGCCAATAAATAAGTGATAATAATCCACACGACATAACCCGAGCGCGTAACACGCCCGACTGCGACTCGAGTGGACTCGAGGCGCGTGAATGCACAGAGTCATGAATGCGAGGGAGAACACCTGCGATGCGTGTGACAGAGTGAACAGTACATACGTCAGCGCCGCCGTCTCTTCTCAGTTCAGTTTAGTTTGACCTGTCATGTCGTCAGTTCGCTTTTGTTTTAATTACAGTTTTCAGTTTTGAAGTTGGATATCTAAGGCAAATATTGTTGGTCTACGAAGGATATTAATAAGGACTGTAAGTAGGTGCCTACGTACGTCGCATTGACGAGCGGTACCCGGATACCGCGGCGCTTGACCTCGCGGCAGCCGGCTGTCGCGCGGGTATTTGAAAAACTTAAAAAGTGAATTCATTCGCTAGTTTCCTGACTGGCAGGACAAAAGTATTCAGAAATTGATTCACAATCCTTTCATTATCAACCTTTCTGAGGTGCCTGATGAAATTCAAGAAGAAGTTATTGAAATGCAACGCGATAGTAACTTTAAAGGCTATTTATTTACCGAAACTTTGCTCTTCGTTACCTCACTTTGTTTTCGACAACATATCTATGCGAGCAGGGGTTCTCGGCACTTATGATTATTAAAAACAAACAAAGAAATCGTTTGGATGCCACTGCCGACGTGCGTTTAGCTTTAAGCAGCACTGAACCAAGGATTCATAAATTATTAAAAAGTATGCAAGCACAAAAATCTCACTAATGTCTTTCATGATTTTATAATTCATTTTTCATTATATTATTTACAATTACATTTTCATGAGATTTTTTCTGCGCCTCACGCGGGTTTTTTAAAGTAAATTCAGATTGGCATGTGAATTTACTTTAAAAAACCCGCGTGAGGCGCAGATTGTGACGCAATGTGCGATGCGACCTTATCAATGGAATGCCAAGGAAAGTAGAGGGAGGTTCAAAATACTGTAACAATTATATACATTTATTACAAAAAAACAGTCAAACACTACGATCTAAAACACTATGACTAACTTTATAACTAATCTTAGCCTAAACCTAACCAGTCCGACCTCCACATAAGTTCGTCGCGTCCTTTCACATTACAGTTCAAAAAATATCACAATAAATATACACATGTCACTACTGGAGACTCTCGTGACCGTGGTCATAAAAACCGCAAGTGGCCTTGCGCATGCCAAGCCACGCTGGTCGCGGCAACCCGCTGGGAACGCATGTGGTCCAGGTCGCGGAAGCACGTGGCGTCGGTCCTCCGGTCGCCGCCGAACCGCAGGAAGGCGTCGGGTATTCCTTGGGAGCCCGCTGTGCTGAAGCAGCCATCGCCTGGGTGATCCGAGGCGCTGCAGGCCGCCTTCTCCTCAAGTGACGCCGATGGCGCCGACCCGTACGTATTCTTGAAAACATGTGGCGGCGGCTAGAGCGCCCGCCGCCGAATGGGCTGCCGCGGGCAGGAACCCGGGCAGCGCGAGCTGCTTCGTTGACCGCGGTCGGGACTGGACAAGGACCGTGCTTGGGTGCATGGCCCCAACCTCCTGTGTACGCGGAGTAGGAGGGTAGCCTCCCCGCACCCCCACGCTGGCACCCCTACCAACCTCTTTCGGTGCAGGGTGACAACTGCGGTGCCGCGCGAAATTTTAAAATTCGCTTAACATATTTAGAACAAAACTTATTTTCCAATTTATAAAAGGACGCGATGCGCAACGTCACGTGTAGGTTGCGGTCGCATCAAAACAATGAATGATTTTTATTCTTCAGATAATTTAGTTCGAAATCTCTGATTTAATGACAACTAAAATTATCACTATTTTTATAGTTTGATTCGTCAACCAATTGAAAATATTAAATAAATGTAAACAATTATTATTTAAAAACATAAACAACAACGAATAAAGATATGCATAAAAATGTAGAATTAAAAGAGAAAATAAAACAATTCAATGAAATTAATAATAAAAATAGTAATTTTTTACAATAGGCCATACAATTGTCAATAAAATAAATTATAGAAGAAAAAAAACAATAAATATCAATTCAATGAAAACAATATTTTTTAGAAATAATAATTATACTCAACTAGCTGTAACCCGTCAAAAATGACTTTTACATGTCGTTCCTAAGGAATAAGTATTTATTTATTTATATAAAAAAAGAAAAAAACGATAAAAAATTACTATAAAGAATAAAAAAAACGTAGTTGCAAAGACTTATTGGCCGCAACATAACTCAAGTGCTTCGCCAGGCAGCAATGAGTCATGCATGCGCTAATGTGTGATCGTTGGGTGAGGTTGGCCCAATGTGTACAGGGCGTACAGGGCTCATTGTACAAGTTCACCTTTTATCTATGGCTGTTTCTTTTTTTTCTTTTTTCTATTCTGTTGTACTTCTCTTTTCTATGGCTGTTGTCTATTAAGCTGTGAAGCGTTTTTTCGTGTTTGCTTGCCCGGTATTTCATTTAATTTTGCATAAGTATGTCAACCGATTTTTATATACGGTATTACGTTGGGCATAAAGGTAAATTTGGTCATGAGTTTCTCGAATTCGAATTTAGGCCCGACGGTAAGCTCCGCTATGCGAACAATTCCAACTACAAAAATGACACCATGATTCGAAAAGAAGTTTACGTTCACACCTGCGTTATGGAAGAGCTTAAGCGAGTTATACACGATTCTGAAATAATGCATGAAGACGATTCAGTATGGCCGCAACCTGATCGCGTTGGAAGACAGGTAATGAATAGTTTTATATGTTTGAGACATTGTACAACATTGAGGTTAACGCCTACCTGTGATGGATGGGCAAACATTCGCTCTCGGCAACTGCGCGATTTGTTTTGGATTAATTATTGGTATGGGATCATTTCAACTTTGCTTCGATAGTTCCAAATAATTTGATATGTCATTTGCGTACCGGTGTGGATTTTCTTGACTCCACAGAGTGACAGTTGAATATCGGGGGCGAAAGCCGGGTTTCTTGATGATATTTTGTGTGAAGTTGAGGACACTGAGGCGAATTGTAGTTTGAACCAGGAAATATAAAAGTTTATTCTACATATTTCAAGAAAAATTGACACGCACAAATGGAATACGTTGATAATGCAAGTCTATTTTTTAAAAATAGGGCTATGAACATAGAATCCATGTCACATTAATATTCTTACTATTTTCGAACTATTGTTCTATGAAAATAGGACTAACTTACTAGATTCCTGGAAACGAACCAGTTACCAGTGTCTTAACCAAACAAACAAGATACAATTGTATGAATGAATTCACTCAGTGCCGGTTTTTTCAAGTTGGATCAAAGTCAAAGTTCGTTTAAAGCATAGATTCTTGCGTTCTCCACTAATGAAACGATCAATTTCCATAAAAATCTATGCTTTAAACAAACTTTTATTCTAATCCAACTTGAAACAACTAGGCCTTAATCATTTGAATTTTATGAACATTTAAAAAATACTCAGATTCAGTTAATCGTCTGCTTGTTAGTAGGATAGCCGCTTTTTGGGTAAAATCTCAAGGAACAGAAATCAAACCAAGGAACTAACCGTAATTTAAATTGCTTTATTACAACATTCCGCTAAATTGAGACACTCAATTTCAAATCACAGTACATATTACTCGCATTTTGAATTTATTATTTTTTCTTCAGAGTTTATATTATCTTCTTACAGTTTATGTTTTTGTTCAAGAATTTATTAATACTAAAAACATTTGTTTAATTTTACGCTCGCTTCGGTTAGTTGGGACATCTGCTTAATTGGGCCAAATGTTCTGGTTCCAATTAAGCAGAATCTACTATATTTGAGCAATGCCTGTTTAGTGGAAAGATACTTGCCTAGTGTCTACTATCTTGTTGGGGGTGTTCAATACTTGTCCCAGGAAGACTATTGAATTAGTTCTATTTTTTATAGTGCAAACGCTTGCAATTGCAGAAATGAGATTTTGATTTCGAAACATTCTTAGCGCCAAATGACATAATTTGTCACTATCTTGTGGCTCTTGGATTTTTCATGTTTAAGCAAATGAATTATCGTTAAACCAACAAAGTAGAATTACAATGTAGAATTGTTTATATATTTTATGTTGCAAAATCAAACATCTTTGGCCAACAATTTCCCTGTTAAGAAGTAAATTTTTAACCTTTACAATTTTTGCAGGAATTGGAAATAGTTATCGGAGAAGAGCACATATCCTTTACAACATCTAAAACTGGCTCATTAGTGGACGTCAATCAGTCCCGAGATCCTGAAGGACTTCGCTGCTTTTACTATCTTGTTCAAGATTTAAAATGTTTAGTGTTTTCACTAATAGGACTCCATTTTAAGATTAAACCTATTTAAGCAAAATTCAAATTCATACCATTATTATAATATATGTTTTCGTCATGCTTTCACCTATAATATTATGTTGATGTAATTTTTTGTTTAATAAATTAATTTTCTATGATACATATTTCTTTTTCTGCCAATGCCCTGAAAAATGCTATAAATATAAAACAATTTTGAGTGCTGAGAAATATATGCATAGTTGACTGATCATATTCACTGTTTTATTATGTGAATATGAATAATTATGTGATTGAAATACTAATTGAAACTCAATTTATTTAATTTCTCCATGAGTAGAAATTCCGTTGTTAGAGATTGGGTGGAACCTCAAATTATGAGCATTTCGAGACACATGCAATTTTTTTTCAAAAAATTTGACTTAGCGTGCGAACAATGTCTTGACGTACGGGTAAACTTAATCATTAATAAGAGCCTTGCACAGACTTCCAAACATGAGAATTCTCATTAAACACTTGATTGAAAGACCGTCTCACATCTCGATGCGTGCTAGTGAAAGCGGTGATTTGAAAGCTAAGCCCTCGCTAGTGTATCACTATGATAAACCATAACATTCAAGGTACAGAAGAGCCAGTCCAGGTCCAACAGCAAGGCTTAAATCACTCATAGTTTGTTGAGTGATGGATGATATTTAAGAGCTGGTAGAAGAACAAGGCAGCAGGAGGCGACAATGACCACTGACAAAATAATGACTGCATCACAAGCAACAGCATGCAGCTACAGAGGAAAGCTCATCTGATGATGAGGTAAAATTAGTAGATTTTGCAGAAGGGTCATTCTCTTTTTTGTTGTAGTTAAACTGTCTCTGTACATTTTCGAACGTAGTGGTATTTAAAAATGTTTTTGTTTTGTTAAATAATATAGGTTTGATGATACCTTCTCATAATAATGTCATCTCAAAAGTTTTATAACTGTAAAGAAATGAGGTTTAAATTGTATTTAATAAAATATACATTTATGTTGTGACAGAGTGGTTTATTATTGTTGGGATTTTGTACCAAACAAGAAAATAAAAAAGAGAATGACCGAGAAAAGTGCCACCTGAGTAAGGTTGTAGCAATGCGAGCAATTAATCTTTTCGACAACAATGCGATATCACACTTCCATCAAATCCTCAACCAAAGGCAAAATTCATATGATCCTGATTAAAGTTCCATGAAAAGAAAAAGATTTTATTGAGCCATCAGTGATGCCGATATGAAAAATTAATAAATTTATAGAAATGTATATGTATTTTGATATGAATAGTTTTGGATTTGGAAAAAATTAATCGATGGGGAAATTTGCTTTGACATGCAAGTTGAGGTGAGAGCATGTTTACGGAACGAATTATGCTTGTGAGTTGAGGTTCCACTGTATAAGATAATGAAGAACAAAGAAAAGCTGTATGCTTATTATTATACTCTTATGCCATATTAGATACAAGCTAGTAGCATTGTATTAATAATATGGCATATTGTAGAATTGTATTAATAATACGGCATAAGTGCATATTGTTTTACAAAAGTTAAGTTGGACATGTTAAAAAAAGTGCCAACTTTGATGGCGCTTATATTCATAACTTGACATTTCACCCAAAGTGTAAAGAATATTTTTTATTCAAAATTGAATTCAGAAGATTTGCCGGAAATATTTGATACTAGCTACGAGATATCTGATACGGCATGTATTTATATTCTTCGGTGGTCAACTAGTTCACAGTAGGTATCTTGATGAATGGTGGGTGGATGGTGCCTATGTTTTCTACAGGATCCTAAAGAGTAACTATGCAAAGTATGGAATGAATGGCATTTTATTTGGAGTTGATGACATTAGTATCGAATAGGAGGGGTGAGGTGATGCCTATGTCTTGCACAGGATCCTAAAGAGCTATTGAGCAAAATTTGGTTTTAATAAGTCCTTTTTCTAAATTTTAATTAGTCCTATTGTTAGATGAAAATTAAAATCCATTGCGAAACCAGGTCAAAACACTTCATACACGAAACAAGCTAATTGGCAACATCATCGTTAAGTTTAAATACCATGAACCGAGCTGGAGTCAATTCAATGGTCAATAACCGATACACAAGAAAAATATTGTTTATAAATACAGTTCAGTAAAAGTATTGTTTACAAGTACAGCTCAGTAAAATAATATTTACATTGATTTTGCACGTAGTAGAATATACCACCTAAACCATGAAGATGCTTTTTCAAAGTAAATATATTTTTTTATCTACCCCACAATATTGTTTCTATGGTTAGTTTTCACAACATCACCAGCAGATGGCGCACTTTTCAAACGCTCAAATCGATTATTTTCGTTTGACAGGTGCTGGTTGGCGGCATTATGTTTGTAATTATTTGTTTATATTATTAGTCAATGTAATAAAAATACCGTAAATATTTAAATTTAAGAATATACTCGCTTTTTTACAAATATGTCATCTTCTTTGTATGGTTGTGCATTTTGTGACGCTAAACTGCCTTCTAAAAATGAACTTCGCGAGCATTTTAGGTACGTACACGAACTATTTTATTTCTATTATATTTTTAGAAAAGTCGTGCACTTTATGAAGATTATTTATTTGGTTTATTTAGAACTCACACCAGTTTAACAAATGAAGCAGTGAAAAAAAGTTCGGTGAATAATACATCCAAAGTTGAGACTTCTACAAAAAAAATGATACCGTGTGATGTCTGTTCAGAGGAATTTGATACAGTGACGAAGGCCATTTCGCATAAATTCAAAAAACATCCAAATACCCCTAATAATCATTTTTGTCCATGGTGTGGAAAACAGTTTCCCATTAAGGTTAGTATTCTTTAGTACAATTAAAGAGAGCCAAGGTACTGTTTGAGTTTGTATATATTGTTTGTTGGCTTAGGGCCGGTTGTTTGATCAGGAGTAAAAGAAATAGTTAAGTAAAAAACATAGATTTTGCGTTTTTCACCACCGTTTTCGTAAAAATCTATGCTTTTTGCCTAACTATTACTCTAACTACTGATACACAACCGGCCCTTGAAATCAGTTTAGGAATGAATTTCATTCATTCCAAAACTGATTTCAATTAAAATGAATGTGTAAGTCTTAGAAAGTATTTTTATCAGGAAAGAAGGAAGTCTTTTTATTTCCACTATGAGCTAAAGGATTAGAATTATGTTTTATGTTAAAGAATTATGTTTTACATTTTTTTATGGAATAAATTATTTGTATTCTTAATATAGTTTATTATTCAGTTTGATCAGGAGTAAGAGTAATTAAGAAAAAAAATATAGCTATTTGCATTTTCCGCCAATCAAACAACCTGTTTTCTAAAAAATGTATGCTTTTTGCTTTACTATTACCATTATCAACAATCAAACAATTGGCCTTTATATAAAAATAATTTAATAAACTTTATTCTAGCGCATGGCACTGTTGCATTATTGTCTCTAAGCAACGAAAGCGAAAAATTTTTCTTCCTAAATGAATTGTATCCTGTTAAAAATATTACAGATGCCGGCCCCTTGAAGGCCTTCTTTTTTCAGAGTTTTCTGGGCAATACATCCATTGTCACACCTATACCAGAATATCTATTTAAACTAGTTGCTAGTTTTAAGTATTCGGGTATGAAATATTGTAATTATCTTTGAGAAATAACTTGTAAGATAAGGAACACCATCTCAAAAAGCATTTCGTTCATCTTTTTGTAATTAAATTTATAAATACTTCTCTTCAGATAGCCTTCCAAATAATAAATAGTTTTTTACAAAATTATAGTTTTTTTACAAAATTATAGTTTTTTTTACCAAACAATAGTTTCTTCACACGAAACTTCATATGAAAATAATATAATTACTGATGCAGGTATGTATTGTATACAAAGTATATTTTAAATATCATTCGTCATGAGGTATAAGGGTCTGTTGTAAATATAAAAGATAAATTTTATTTTTTTAAGATGGCTATATTTTGAAATAAGTTTATGGAATAAGACTATAAATATTAAAGTAGTGTGTTTTTTTGCAGAATATGTATATAAAAATATATGACTCAATTAAGATAAATAATATTAAATAGTATTAATATGTGGCACTGTTTTAATCCGGATACGCCTTGGCCTTGAATTTAACGTGACTCCTTTTTATCAAAGGGCAATTGAAATTGAATGAAAAACACACTTTTACATAATTTTTTACAGCAAGAATATAAAAACAATTTTTTATTTAGAGCTGCTATGCCTAATTTCCACTGCTTAATGGCATATCAGAATCTTGTATTTTATATGTACTTACATATTTACAGCTCAATAATTATATTCTTGGTATTTGTAGTTTTTTTAACGCCGCATTTAGCCACTGCTAAACTAAGGCTTCTTCGTGAGTGTCCATATTTATATAATAAATATTATAATCCCCAAGATGCACAAGAATAGGGAAATATTAGTTTCAAATAAAAATAAAAGAAAATATTGCCTTGCTTTGAAGAGTGAAACTGAGAGCGCCAACTCATAAAACAATTTTGGAGACGGGGCTGTTCGATTCGTAATTTTTTGTTAGTCTGCGAATTTAAGGACCGGTTCTCATTACATTTTTTTTTTGTAAAAAACTGCATTATAAACTGCAGCTACTATGGTATCTATCATTGGCTAAATTTCAACTATTGTCATTTCAGCAAGTTCGGGATAATCACTTACAAACTCACAAGGAAACCACAGAACCTCTATTCAAGCTGCCTTGTGGCGAATGCGCAGCGGAATTCTTCAACAATGAAGCTGTGAAGTATCACTGCCAATCATTCCATAGGAAAGCGCACATGTTACAACTTGTACAAATACCTCCCCCGTCTAATAAAATCTACCTCAATGGACATGGAGATCTTCTTTCTGTATATTACTGTCATCTATGTGGGCAAGAATACGTCATAAAATATAATTTACAGGTAAATATTACCTTTGTGGGCTCAAAAATTGCATTTTAATTTAAACTAAAATAAACTTTGTAAACACACGTTGAGTTGTTTTGCTACTATGGTTTCAAGAGGAGCAGTCCCTTTCATCATCAGCTGTATTTAATATCTAGCCTAAATACAGAGTGTTGTCAACCTATTCGGGTTGGGAGGGCGGGTTGTGTGGAGGGGAGGGTTTTTTGGTCATTAGTGGAAACAATTTATCAATTAATGTGCAGTTTCTTCTTCACAAGCTTAACTTGATTTTAACTTTCGATTCTGTCTTTTTTCCAACCCATATCAACACTAGCACAGTTATTAAAAATACAATCGTCCATAAAGACGTGAAATAATAAGATAAGTCACTAATAACTTCTTCCAATTTAAATGAAACATTTTAACATCACTTATCAGACAAAAAATTGAACTAAAGGGGAATTTAATAAAGTGAAAAACAATTTTAATTGTATCCAAGTATGAGTAATTAGTGCAAACTACAACTATCTGCACATATCTAGACAGCCAACCAGGCGCGTGCAGTGAGAACAAGAAGCTTGACTTTTATTTAAACATCTATTTGGAAAATAAATCGAAATTAAATGTATATCTGGCAGAATATTATGAAATGTTAGAATATGAATAGTATGTTAATTATTATGATTGGAATATTACGAGGATATATTTCTTATTTCAGTTTCTTTTCAAAATATACATATGTATAGGAAAAAGTTATGCTTCTTGTTCTCACTGTACTCCCCTGCAGCTAACTGAAGAAAGATATAGTATATATATATCTATATATATATATATATATATATATAAATCGAAGGCTTTCACGGGTACAATATGTGTTAGTTCTAACTGCTTTGGGGGTAACCTGCGTCAAATTCTGGTCGTCAGAACCAGTCGTCTGCCGACTTTTCAAACAGATCTCACTGCTCATCTTCAGGGCGCCTTGTCGATGAGCTGCTTCTCCAAAAAGCGTACAACCGTTTGGGTTCGGAGCTCACCGTCAAGTGAAAGTTTGAGAAATTCTGCGTCAGGTGTTTGTGGAGGAGTGGGTTTCTCCAGCGACGCTGCTAATGAGTTTTGCTCGACTTCTAGTGATCCGTATATTTACTTTACTATCGTCATTATACAATGTTGGAAAGGTTGGATTTTCTAATTGTTTCGGTGTTCTCATCGTGATATGCGGTTTATTATTAATATTATTTGTATTAGGAATTTGATTATTATTATTAAGAATGTTACTCCATGCGGTCGGAAGTCGAATGCTATCGTCTCTGTTGTTCATTATATTACTATTTCTTTTATTTATTTCAATTGCCTCTCTGTAGATTCTAAATGTATAATAAAATTTCATCACTTTTAAGAAGTCCGAAGGATAAAATACCTCTAGAATCGCACGGGGTATACGAAATACCATGCGGTAACTGTAACAAAACCTACATAGGTAGGTCAAACCGAAGAATCTCGGCACGCGTCTCTGAACATCGCGTTGATATAAAAAATCAGAAACCAACTTCTTCCCTTGTCCACCATTCTCTAATAGAGAATCATAAAATAGATTTCGACAATTCAAAAGTAGTTGCTAGCCTCAATAATGAAACATTTAGAATCTACAGAGAGGCAATTGAAATAAATAAAAAAAATAGTAATATAATGAACAATAGAGACGATAGCATTAACTTCTGACCGCATGGAGTAACATTCTTAATAATAATAATCACATTCCTAATACAAATAATATTAATAATAAACCGCATATCACGATGGAAACACCGAAGCAATTAGAAAATCTAACCTTTTCAACATTGTATAATGACGATAGTAAAGTAAATATACGGATCACTAGAAGTCGAGCAAAACTCATTAGCAGCGTCGCTGGAGAAACCCACTCCTCCACAAACACCTGACGCAGAATTTCTCAAACTTTCACTTGACGGTGAGCTCCCACCAAAATGGTTGTACGCTTTTTGGAGAAGCAGCTCACCGACAAGGCGCCCTGAAGATGAGCAGTGAGATCTGTTCGAAACGTCGGCAGACGACTGGTCCTGACGACCAGAATTTGACGCGGGTTACCCCCAATGTAGTTAGAACTAACATATATATATAGAATATCCCCCACAGGTCAATAAGTTTATTGATTGTGTGAAAATTGGACTTCCAGATTACGCCAGCCAAGGTGGCCATATGCCCAAAATTATATTTAAATATTAATGCCTTAAATTACATATCTGTCAAATAAAGTAAATTTCATGGATATTAAAAACATTTTTCTGTGTTTTATTTTAATTTAAAGTTCTCCGCCTCTAAAGCACCCCTTACTTCATCAACATATGTAATTTATTTTCTAATATTTCTAAGAAATAAATGCTGTCTAATGTTGAGCTTATTGGAGGCATCATTTTATACAATAATTTTTATTTCCATTAGTTTATGGTTGAAATATAATTTTTATAAGGTGGTGGATAATAGTTTTATATTACATTGTGTGATCCATAGATTCTTCCTGTATTATTTCTACAAGTGATTTGTTTAATTTGATGGGATGATTAATTAATTTGATGTATGCAAGAAGGATTCTTGAAATAAAGTGGTATATAAGTGTCATTCACTTAAAACATAATTAATTTGTGGACAGAATATACATCATCCATCAGAAGTCACCGATCAAAATGGCAGACACATAAAAACCAGGACCATATTTTTGCTACCAAATAATTTATTAATTGCTTTGCAACCTTTATTGTACGATGTAATAATTGTGTTCTTATTTTCAGAAACATATAAAAAACGTTCATGGCGAGGAACCTGCACAGCCACCAAATGACATTGTTAAGTGTAAAACATGTGATGCAATTTTTTATTCTGTTGGAGCGTACGAATTTCATAACACATTCCACAAGCCAGATGATCTCTACGTGACCAGCGAAGAAATGAGGTATTATTACTATCACTAGCTCCAACAAAAATGATGATACTTTTACATGTCGGTTCCTAAGAAATAAGTATTTATTTATTTACAAAAAATAAGATTTTTTTTTACTATAGGGTGGCCCATCGGGTACACCGGGTTTAATTTTTCCTCCATTCTTTTTAATACATGTTGGCAACTCTAATGTTGCCAACTTATGGGCCACCCTATATAAATAAATTACGAAAAAAAATTACTACATATAAAGAAATTACAAATATATATATATATATATATATACCTAATGACATTGGTACTGAAATTATAGATTTTTTGCATCCATGCGACTCCAGAAATACAAAGCCTATGCTCCTCCTGCATGGAGGTCACTGAGAAAGTATTTAGAAATAAGAATAAAATTCTATAAATAACTCCCAATCAATAACATGTTAACACGTTGCGAAATTCAAATTCTTACTGCGCTTTTATCCTCGATAAATCGTGCCCTCATATTTAACGAATAGAATACTTACATCCTTTACTAATGTTCGTAATTTAAATCTAGAATTTTAATTTCAGAAAACAAGTTGTAACAAAAGTCGATCAAGACTTTGATTTTCGGAGAGTTAAGCCTTTGATGCGCGGGGAATTGGGCAGAAAGAGTGTAAGTGTATCAAGTGTAAATGTGATATTAATATAGAGTATAAAAGCTAAAAAAATTTAAATGCGATCATTTAAGAATATTATTTTATGTAGTCACATTCTTATATTTTGGTACTCTTTAACAAGTTGAGTGCCAACTACGAGGTAACTCGTGGATGGAATTTCGGTGATTAATGCCGACCATGATTTATCTCATTTTTACAATATAACTTTTTGTGTTAAACTTTCATGTATACTACATTTAGACCATGTAGACCAGATTTGAGATGTCTGAATAATCATGGTTTTTCTGAATTTTCAAATCATTTATTAGAAAATGATCACGGTTTTCATAAAAATTTAGGACTTTCTATTTCACACATACATAATTTTGGTCTGAAATTGAATAATTTAGAATCATTAGAAATTAGTAAAGCAATTAAATTTAACTACTAGCCCAATTCTAAAATTTTTTCCAATAATTGTGAGTAATCAAGAACTTCAGCAAATAATTTAGAAAAACAAAAAACCAAAGACATTCTTCATGTTGATATTTTGACATATATATAACACCCTGACGATGGAAAGGTATTTCCAAAACATGTAGGTGTAATTAATCAAATAATATAAGTAATACAATCAGTATTTTTAAAATTGTCAATCTACAATGTTGCTGAATCAATTGAAAAAATAAGTATATATTGTATATTTTTGATGCTCTAAGGAGAACCGGAGGTAGCTAAGTCAGTTAACCGCTGCGTTGCTGTTCTGCGTGATCGGGATTCGAGCTCCACTCCAGCCGTGTTTGTAATTTCGTTTTTTGGTTTTGAATTTGAACAAAATTATTATATTTAGATATTACTGGAACAGTAAATAATCAAGTGCATTTCGTGGTCTTGTATTTTCGCTACGTGATTTAGTTACATGATTTCGCTACATGCTTCCACTAAATGTGTTACATTAAAAATTTTGCCCTGAATGCGCTAAAAGAAGATAACTTCAAAAAAATGTTAGTGTCTCGAACAGATTTTTTCAAAACAGGTTCTCCAGTCAACTGCCTATTTTAATATATTATGTTTTTTTAGGTAAAGGATAAACCATTATGTAAAAAAACCATTCGTAGTGTTTCTTCATCGCCTCTATCTTCTATCAGATCTGAAATAAAAGATGAAACCCCACGTGATAAATTATCACAAGAAATTCAAAACCCGAGCTCTAATGCCATCACTCTAGATGAATTTGTTAACATGAATAAGGATGTGTTTAGTGACTGTTTTAATACGGAACCGTCAAAAGGCTCTGATGATCAAGTAAAATCGGAATCGAGCACTCACCCTAAAGACCAAAGCGAATCGAGGAAAATAAAAGTCAAAGACATTAAAAAATTATTGCCGATGGTGGCAAAGGAATCCCAATCGAATCAAGGAATCGCAAAGGTCATTAAAAGAATAGCTGTTCCCAAAGGGAGCCTTAAACCTGGAGTCAAAGTTATGACTAAAAATGAGTTAGAAAGATTGCAAAAGCAGGGACTTATTTCTGTTGTTCCAAAACCAAAAATCCCTGTTAACGTCAATCTGTTGCACGTTGTACAGAGCGCTGAAAATGTTGAATCTGAAAAAACACAAAACATCAGAACTTACTCAAGACCAAAAGTAAAGAAAGAGTCAAATGATACAAAAATAAATGGCATGGGCCAAAATTCTGAACCAAAAAATATTAAATGTGATTTAGCAGGATCAAGTGATAGTAATGAAAATCTGAAAGTAGATAATGCCAAACCTGTATCAGTCAATTAGATGATAAGTACTAAATGGATTATAAATAAGTTTTGTATAAATGATGTTATTTTAAGTTTGTCCTCATATTGATAAATTAAAATACTGCCAATATTATCCAATGTTGTCTTTGATGTTAAAGATTACATAATATTTGATATACGTAATTCTAAAAAGGAATGTGTATTATGAAAAATGTGGATTTCTAAAAATATAAGTAATTTAGAATAAAATGGTAAATTATTACACATAATAAAACTGCATTTGTATGAGTTGCGAAATATCAAAAGGCATTTTACATTTCTATCATAAAATTTTCACTTGAAGGTCTCTCTTATTCAAAATATTTTTGACATCACTTATTTAAAATTTGTTGTGTTTCATTGTGCTTGGGTGTCTCACCCTATAAAGAACTTGCCTGTTGACAAAATTTTCTACAAATTTGACACACGCACTGAGATTGCAATGTGTCGGTCACCTGGCGCACACTGTTACTCTGGATTGTATTAAGCTGGAGTTTATTTGTGGTGATCCTCAATGCTCTCCATTCATCTTGTGCCTAAATCACAAAATTAATACTATTTATATTCGTCACATTGCGTGACTCATTCACTTCATATGATCAGTATAAAATCATAAAATGCTGGAATAAATCACTTTTTCAAACTTGTTAAAAATGCTGTCTTTTGTAGATTGAAAAAAAGCTTTAGAATCTTCTGTATCTTTAAAATTGTTTTAATATTTTTTCTATTATTGTATTAATTATGGGTATATATATCTGTCGCTTTAGATCTATCTGTAAAGATAAGTATCATAGCTCCATGGTATCTTTGTTTGCAAATAACATCAACTGTACATAATTTCCTATGTGTTATGTACAATATGTATATTTCAATTTAATTGTCTTGTCTATATTAAATATGCCCACACACCAGGTATGTCACAGTGCTATACTTGTGTTGGAGCTGTATATTGAGAATAAATTTTTTGTCAATATTTATGGAGTGCGAAACATGAACGCGATTGTCTCGGAAATTCGTTATGAATGTTGCGTAAAATAGAGGATGATATATTATAGAATTGAGCACAGCG
Source organism: Agrypnia vestita (assembly GCA_016648135.1). Lineage (NCBI taxonomy): Eukaryota > Metazoa > Arthropoda > Insecta > Trichoptera > Phryganeidae > Agrypnia > Agrypnia vestita. The sequence continues at coordinate 85,417 of JADDOH010000282.1, read as the reverse complement.
CGAGACTTTTTGAATTTTGTCACCCAGAGTAGAATGACGCAACTGATACACACCGACTGACAAATCTCCAAGATGATGATGAGATCTCTCGTCCATGTATACTCATCATTAGTCAACTGTTAAGGACAATGGAGGTGTTTAAAATAATTATTTGTGCCATTGTAGTACACTACCATATAATTAAAATGACTGCGAAATTTATGAATACCGCTAGCATAATTTTTTTAACCGTGCGTATCGTTAGTATAGTTTTTTATATTTGATATTATTACCTGAATACAATATGTGATTAAGGAGCAGCCATAAGCTGTCAACGGAATCAAGTTAAATATCATTCACACATTCATTTCAATGCAAAATTGTATAATTAACTTTTGAGATATTTTACATATACGTACATATTTGTTTTTTCATTTCACTTGTGTCATCATTTACTTATAATACAAATGGTTCAAATGACAGTGTGAATCTTGGGTACGATGAATGGAGAATCAATGAAAAGAGCAAGTTGACTGAATGTAGTTATTTGTGCGATGTGAATCCAAGAATTTGAGACAGTTTATGTTATATCCAGCGTGATTAAATATAAATGATTTTGAGATATTGCATCTCAGGAGCTTTAAAAATTGAGGAAATGTAAAAGATGTAAAGGAAAAAAGGGAAATGTATGTGTAGTACAGGAATGTTTATTGTTCTTAGTGTCTACCTCCTAGAATAGTGTGTTGGTATTTACGTGGTTAGTTTATTTAGTAAAGCTTCCGTGACGCTCATTTGTATAAACGAAGCCTGTTTTATGCTGTACTCCTATCCCAACAAATATTTTTATTTCATCAGTCGTAATAATGCATATCTTAAAAGAAGATCATCAGAAGAAGAAAAGTTTTTTTTGAAAGAAGAAAAGTTCCACTTGAATAGCAAATAGATAATATTTTAATATCTGATGCTAACGCACCGTTACAGTATGATTAACCTGTCGACCTACCTAACAACCGAATTTTACCAAAAATATATAAAATATAGTTTAATTAAAATTAAAATATTAGGTACTTTTGGTACCTTATAAGTGTTTTTTTAACATTTATGATAATGTATAACCCCAATTAATCAAACGCCGATAATTCGAAATTCACCATAATTCGAAATTTTTCCAACCCACAAGTCCCAAAATTTTAATTTCATAATAAATTAACCCCGAGAATTCGAAAACCCTGGTAATTCGTAATTCGAAATAATTTTTAACCCCTTGCGTCATAAATCGATACATTTTAATTCACATTTTGAAATTTTTTTAAATTTTACAAAATTTAAAAAATACTCCGAATTTCTCACAAGTGAGAACAAAGATATGTCAATATCAAGTACTTTAGCACTCTTTGTATTAGCATAATAAATATTTTGTTTGCAAAAGGATTTCTTGAAATATTAAAAAAAATACATACATATTTTTCACAGAATTCATGGCTTTTTTCATGAGGTTTACAATTATTGGCGAATTTCGTATTCACATAGTGATATTTTTTGTACCTTGAATTTCGAATTAACGGGGTTCCGCATAATTCTAAATTTTTTTTTGGGTCTCTTGAATTTCGAATTAACGAGGTTCTACTGTATTATTTGTTGACAGTTTTTAGAGCTTAATTTAAATCACTATTAGTTAAATGTGCATCAGTATTTGCCAACACAATTTATTGAATGTTTTATGATTTGTACACTGAGTTAGCTACAAAAATTATATAATCTAAATTAAATTTTAAGGCTGACGTTCCTCAGTTGGATGCGTAGTTCTAATATAAATATTATTCTTCAGTTATTAGTAATTTGTCATTAATAAGAGAAGCTGTGCCATCCTTTGTTTTGTTTCTCTAATTACAAAAAAATATGTTAATTTTTTGTATTGTGTGTATTATTTGGTCATTCAGTTGGGCATGTAGGTATGTGATAAAATAAAAATATATGTCAGAAACATGTACTTTATTTTTTAGTAAAAGCTTCCAACAATCCCAAAATTTATCGTAATTTGGGGTAAACCAAAGTATATAAAAATACTTTTCTTATAATGATATTTTTCAAATAAAACACATTTTTAATTTTATACATTATGTATTTCGAGTACAGTAATAAATAATATATTTTTTTAAATAACAATACATCTACAATTGGCAGTTATATTTTTAAAGGTAATTTATTTATAAATAATTACATCTAAACATACAATTAGTTTACTAATGGTCTTTGATTATTTAATAAACTTTTCTTTTCCAAATATCACACAAAAATCCTCGGCGATCGCCCGGATAACACAAAGAATATCAATTATAATTATTCATCTGTTCGTCGAGAGAGGGAACAAAATTCACAGTATGTTTACTTTAAAAAGTGAAAAATCCTTTTGAAAATGATATGATGTTCCAATTTGTGGGACGAGTTAAAATAGTTTTTAGAATAGTAATATTGTGTATTTTTTCATCATACTGTGTTCTGATTTCTGGGGCAGGTGTTTATGTAGCCATGGTAAGTGAATTTTTTTTTAATTACATTATTCTTTTGGGTTTTTCTCAAAAACTATTTAGCTGATATTGTTCAAATTTTTCACACATCTTACTAATAACATTATCTATGAAGTAGCGTACATTTTTTTTGATTAAACGGGCCTTTTGCTTATTATGAATTTGCACAATTTTTTTTTTATCAATACACTATATACCATCATTTAACAAGAAAATAACTAACTTTTTCTTTTCACTCAAACCTTTGAGAAGGACCTTTGCGAGACGGAACGGGAAAAATGTTAATGTTATTATTTTTCATATATAAATAAGTAAACAATGATGATAAAAGAAATTTCATATGCGCAATTGTTAGGTTTTTTTTTTTTAATTTGAAAGTATTTTTTGATGCCGCAAGGTGGCGTAAACCCACATTAAATTATTAGGTTGCTAATGTTAGCTGCTGCTGGAATTAACTTTTACAAAAATAAAATCAAACAATCAAAGATTAATTTTACAGAGATACTCAAAGTAAAACACAAACGCTTATTCTATTTTTAATCCTGACTTAGAATCTTTCATAATAATGATATTAATGCATTTACAGATAAATTTATTTGAAGTCAATGTAAGCTTTCAACTATTTTAAAATCTTTAGTCTTTGATGTCAACTGAATCACTCTCTTGAGACCCGCATAGATTTTTTATTTGATCGGGTTTTACATTTACTTAAATCATTGTCCCCAGGAATGCTGAAATTTTTGCAAGTTTTAAACCAGCATAAATTGTTATTAATTAATATAAAATGAAGTCAAACAAGACATTCATTATATCAGAAAGTAAAGCACATTTCAGTTATTTTTGCACTACAAAAATAAATAACTAAATATAAGTAAACGAGATTCAAAAGACATACATTTAAATAAATTTAAAGATACTGCTAAAATTTTAAAATCAATAAATTAGTAATTTTCCGTCTGATCTAATTTTAAAGAAGTTAATTTTGTACTACAAAACCTTGTTTTAGTTGAATTATTTTTACCTTTTTATCTCTAAAACTAAAACTAATGGCACAGTAATTAATCATTTACTAATATCATAAAAGGTTGCCAGTACAATGTGAATTACTGTTTGCCTAAGTTAATTAAACTAAACTTTGATACTTTACATTATGGTTAACTAATTTATTTTCCTGCTACATATTTATTATGGTAGGCTGTAATTACGTTTATGAGAACAGTAAGATATTGTATTAATGTCATATTATTTAAAAAAATAATAAAGAAAAATTATCAATGTTAGTACACTATTTGAAAAAATAAAATTTTGTGGCATTGTAAATATGACTGACAAATATATAATGATTTTAAGAAGATTGATTGATAAAAATCATTTAGTTTTAGAAATTCGTTTTCAATCTCTGTTATCAAAATATTGGATTGTCGCTTTACTATTTTAAAATTAATCTAATAAATTAATATTTTTTTATAACACATACAATTATCACGCAAATTTTCTTCTTTCTCGAGACGAAATGATCTCGACTTTTGATATGTACACTCGGTCGGTTTCAATTCCGTATCAAAGGCATGGCCCATCATGTTTGAATTTGAGATCTGTAACAAGAAAGAATGTTTTATAAGGACAGTTATTTTTCATATATTTTTGTTAAGTTTCACTTGTCTGTCAGTCAGTGAGGAATCTTGTATTTGACCCAATTCCTGACCGACAATCGTTCTGAAGTCTCGCAGAGAGATGTATTCCTGATAACTACAATAATAATCATTCATTAATTATACAAAATCAGTTTTACTATTTAAATAAATTATTTTAATTGCATCAGCATGTTATTGTTCACTGTATGTGCTGGACCGGTGACATCTGTCGATTTGTATTGTTTTAAAAGTGATATTCCGTTGCATCTTTTCGGTCCGGAATGCCGCTACATTTCTTTCCATACAATATGCGCTGATCAAACACACAACGCGAATGATTGGTCGATCCATTTGCCTAGCCAATTTGACACAATGGAAAAGACGCGGCAGAAGACATACGCAGTGTTGCGCGGGCCTAAAAGTGACATAAATTTTGATGTTAACCTTGAAATTTTTGTCAATTCTTTAATGTCATTTGATAGTCTTAACGCAAAATTATTTTATTAACTTCAACAGAGATGATTAGGCGGAAAAGGGTAAAAGAGACTGGTAGCGAAGAACCACACGCAAAACGATAACGATATGAGAAGGTCAGCTACGATTCCGGTGACTTTTAAAGGCAGCAGAAAATGAACAGAAACTTTAACTCAACGAAAACGAAGATTAGAAATGGTTAAGGGAAAGCAATAATTTAGTTTTATTTATTTCGGCTAACTGAGGTTAGATTTCATTACAAAATGACGAAGACTAAGAAATATAAAATAATACTATGCTAAAAAAACTTAAAAACATGCTTTTATAAAGAATTACTAAATAAGTGAAAATAATATTCTTTAACAGCCGTAGTACTAAGAGCGATCATACTGCATGTGTCAATAAAATTAAAAGCGTGGAGCACTTTTTCTCAAACCTCAACAATCTCTTGCACAATCTTTACTTTGCACCCTCTTTAGGACCCTTGACCCTAGCAGTCACTGCCGTCCGTTACACGTGTCCAGAGCACCAAGCAAACAACGCATCTATTAGGCTTTTTAATGTCTTATGAATTAATTAGAAGCCTCAACAACCGGCGAGCTTGCATGCGAAGATGTACAAATGTGGATGATATTGTATGTCAGGACAGAAGAGTGTGGCAGTGGGTAAGTAATTAATTAACTTGATTAATTTAAAGAAGTTTGTTACAATAAGGTCGGTTTAACATAATTTATGCTAAGATTTGTGATATTGCACTATTTGCTTTGGAATTTTTAAATGATTAAATAATAAAATGTATCTATAAGCTTGTAATATCCTCCGAAAATGAAATGAAAATATTTCAAGATGAATGTGACTTTTAATACATTAATTAATTAATATCACATAATCTATACATATTATCAAACCAAGCTTCTTTTAATGAAAATGACGGCATTGTGACATACCACAATAATTCAGATATATCTTTAACATCTTTTAATTACTCTGTCTCCTTCAATTGAGGAATGAATGGATGAAATCACAGAGCGAGGCCATTGTGATCTTGACCATTGTATTAATTGCACATCTGTGGTGTATTGTGATCTGTGGTCGCGCTAGAATAATGCACCGTGAATCGTCTACATTTCATCAATCAAGATCTGTCATGTCAAGGTTTGTGATACACAATCTATTAATAAATATTGCATTATTTTTATATAAAGATGCCTTTTTATAAGGCTCATTTTGTAAGCTTCAGTGGGGTTAAAATGTGTGTTTTAACAATGTTGGATCATGCTTTAGCTGTTTGACTCTTCTACTTTTGAATATGAGATTATTGTAATTGAAATTGCATATTATATTTTATAAACCTGGTTAGAACATATATTATTCTAGGGATGGTGGTAAACCAATTCATAAATCCGGTATATATTTAGTTTTATTAATTAATGTTTGGTTTAACAAATTTTTGGATTATTGGAATCTTTAAGACAAAACAAAATTTATGCATATTGTACGTCAATAACATTTTTTTATGTAATAGTAATACATATGTTGTAAGGCATAGTAGGTATTTATGTGTTAATTATTTTCGTATTTATATAAAATCTCTCCATAACCCTGAGAGTACCCGGAAGATCCACTAGATCGGTCGAGATCTTGAGCCTTTCACACTGTAATACTAACTCCCGGCAAAACTCTTTTATTGATCGCTTGTCTAATTTGTTCAATATTCGACGACTTGGACTTCTTCAATTCATCAATCTGTGAATTAAAAACTATTTGGATATGTACCGCAGTCATAAACCTTTTTTCTCTTTTTTTAATTCATCTTCTTTCTTTTGTCCAGACCTCGTATATGTATATGCAGATGTATCGATCAGATATCTTTATGCTTTATTTTATTGATTTTTCTTTTTCTTTTTACCTCTTCCCCTTTTTACTAAGTAGATCTGTCTTTTACTCCCCATTCCTGATTCCCCTTTTACCTTTAACTCTTTGACTCGCATGGTTTGTTCTTAACTTAAACCTTTAATTTTTTAAATTGTTTTTTGTATAACTTAAGTTATTGTTGCTGAATGTTATATGTAATACATAACATGTTAATTCTGTGGAAACTTGTAAGATGGTCTCCATATTATTGAATTTTCATGTGTAATCTGATTTTATTTGTACCTTCTGCATGCTTTTGATTTGTTTTATCACACAATTGGTGCAATAGCACATTCTGGTGAGGTTCCATATTGTTTTCGACTGCTCACTCCAAGCAAGTGTAAATTTTTAAAATATTTATCTTTAACTGTGTTAGGTGTTTGTCCTTCGTCTATAATGCTCTCATTTTCTTTCAGTGCATTCTCAACAATTTCACCATCAGTTATTATCTCTGAATATTCCTCCACATCATTTCTGGTAACCCATGCCTGAACCCTCTGGGTTGTTCTTAAATTCTACAGCTGGATTTTTGGAACATTTGAGAGTTTGACGTTTTCTGAGACCTTTTAGCCTATTTAGTCGAAAATTTTATTCTTTTTGCTATTTAAATTGGATATTGTGGATTTTAAAATGTTGTATTCCCTCGCTAACTTCATAGAACTCTCCATTTTCAATTTTCTTAAAAATTACGCTTTTTTCTTTAATGGTTAACGTCTTGTGTTTTCTTTTAATAGCAGTCATTTTTTTATTTCACTAATTTAGACAACAAACACAGTCGCAACTAGGGAATGCGATCCCGATCCCGCGAGATCTCGAGGCATTTTACGAGATCAATCCCGAACCGAAAAATCGGACGAGATTATCGGGATTGATCGACATTTTTTTATGTTTTGTATGTTTAATTTTGTATGTCTATAGAGCTTTTAGTAAGTACTTAAAACTTATGTTTATGTCACATTCAAATAATGAAAATAGCTTTGAATAATATTTGTTGTATTTTATAAACCTAACATAGACTACTACTAGTTAGTAGTTTTTACTCTACTACATTGACTGATTGATTCTTGGAGAAACGCCTACAAAAACTTTAGTGCAATGATTAATAATGAACATTTTATTATAATTGCTGATATATAAATGTAAAGCATTGTCGTTTTTTGCTATTCAGCTCTATAAAAAAAAAAACACAAAAGTATTTGGGATCCCGCGGGATTGGAAATTCTAGTCTCGAGGGATCCCGAAAGGGCAATCCCGACTCGGGATTGCATTCCCTAGTTGCAACCAAACTCAGACGTGGGGTGAGCTAAAGAAATTCACTTCTTAACATGACTAATTGTTGTTATGCGTGCATCCATACACCCACCCCTCTTCTGTCACCTATTGGTTTGGATTACTTACTAGTGTACTCGAGGACTATACTGAATATACATATATGCACATGCATTTATTTATTTTTAATTCTTGTTATATTTTATATTCACTCCTTAACCTAATTTTCGTTACAATATTGTACATTTTTTCAAAATCTATCTCTTTTGAATCTCTTGAATGAATTGATTTATAATAGTGTGCTAAAAAAATATCCAACATCACCTCTAATTTAGCATAAACTGTTGCTCCCTAGTCTCACGTGATGTAAATTTTTATTTTGTACAAAGATTATTTTTCTTAAAATTGTCGCATAGTGTCTTATCATCATATCTATATAAGTCTAAACAATTTAAAACAGAGTTTCCTTAATAAAATATTTTTTTCGAAATAAAGTACATTAATAAAGTTTTTAAAATTTAAAATACACACTTACTTGAATTTAAATGTTAGTAGGGGTAAAAATAATTTTTGGAGGGTGTATATTACATGCACACTATTAGTTTTTTTTTGCCTTTACCAATTCATTTATAAACCAGCGATAATGTTAGAACTAACTCAAAATGATTACATTCAGTCATCTTGAGATTACAGACAACTTTAAATGTAAGTAATATGGGTATTTTATGCCACCACGGAAATTATATTTTTGTTGTAATTTATTTATTGAATTAGGAAATGCTTCAGTGAAAGTATAAAGATGAATGTAATTGATACCTTTCTTCCCTAAGTGCTTGACACACCACAGGGCGTGCATGGATGAATAAGATAGATTATCCGTGCCGCAGACAGGCTCCCCGCGGTCAAACAATGGCTTAATTGTCAGGAGACACGGATCATATGCTCTTGTGCATTTACCAGTGCTTACGGCTTCCAAGTCTGAAAATAAACAATTCTTGGATGAAGTAATCCTTACAGCAACAGCACTGCTGTTATATTATATTGTTTTTACTTTCTATGTACCGAAATAAGAATCTAACATTGCAAAATATATAGCACAAATTATGAGTATTTTGAGTTTGTCCAAATTTTTCAAAACACAGTACTGGATTTTTATTCACAGGAACATCATTAATCAAGATATATTATAGATGTCTCAGAGATGAAATTATATTTGTTTTGGGAAAATATGTCTTTGGGTGTTCGTAAGGCTTACGACCTATCGTACAGAGTTTAAAAAGGAGTTAAAAAAAAATTTGAAATGATATTTCAGGCATATTTTGTGTAATGCTAATAATGTATTCAGAAGAATCTCATTACACATATAAAGGATATTGCTAAAAAATTCCAATCATAAAAAATGGATATCTCATTAGTGACATCTGTAGATCTGTGGTTATTTAAAGGGAATGAAAAAGCTTTGGATGCCGCTCGCACTAATGATTATTACAACAGATATACGAAACAGTTTATAAAATTTAAATGTATACAAAAAAATTTGATAGAAGTGATATTCTATCATGGGTGGAAATGGTGAACATCACATTGTGTAAAGTGATCACTTAAGCCAGTCATACAATAGGTCGCAAGCCCTATGAATACCCAAAGACTTCCATACCTACTTTCCCATAAAAAATATAATTTCGTCTCTGTGAGACACAAATTATTATGTCGTGCTTTCTTTGCAGTAATTCAAAATGTTCTATATTTCTGTTCATTTTCTTTATTAACAAGCTTTACTGTGCATTAAAATCTACTTAGATTTATTTCTGTGTTCCACAGGTCTACAGTTTAAACATTTTACGAGTCAGTTGACTTGGAGTTGTAGAATGATGAGGAGATAATCCATATATGACATAATTATTTGATAAAATATATATGTATTTAAATTTAAATTATTTATTATTAGTTTCATTAAAGTGCCATATAAAATTACATTTTATTTTCATACAATAATTTTTTTAATTTATATCTCTGTAAAACGATATCCCTCTCATTCTCAGGCTTGGTTGTGATGATATTTTTACAGAACATATAGAATCTATAATGTTTGTTCTGACACAGGCTGGAATTATTGATACAATTCAGTGTTCTGGTTTGTGTTTTCTGGGGTAATATGCTATGTTTTTTACGACCAGAAAGATCATAAATACATGGCATATTACTCAGGTAAACACAAACCATAAGATTCTGAACGGCCATGAAAATCAAAGAACATTTTTAACAATTTAATGTAATAACCTAATACTTTATCTTCTTAAAGATAATGTCATGGCTACCATACAGTTGCAAGCGATCATAACTTAGCAAAGCCTAGTAATAGAAATCTAATTGCCTTCCGCTTGTATGCATTAAAATGACAACTCCCTTTTTTTAAAATTACTATGCTGTAATCATAAATTTCCTGAAATGTAAGAATTCTCTTATTTTTTATATCACAACTGAAAAGTGTGTGTTATCAAATACGTGTAGTAACAATTATAATCAAGGAAAGAAATACATATTTTATGTAAGAAATGGAATGCTATCTTACATCTATCATTTGCTGTGGCACAGTGCAGATGTTCGTAAGACCTGTAGGTGACTCCGTTAGACCCGCAAACGAGAGCACTGGCCTGAAGGCGGTGGTGGTTGATGCTGTCAGCCCGGGAGCACGCCAACTGCGTCAGGGTTCCACACTCCCCGGGCTTCGCAGCACACTTCCCTTCTCCCGCTGTAATTAAAAAGATTTTTAAAAAATTATTTAAAAATTTTAAAATTATATAAGCAAATTGCCTGAATTCAGCCCCTAGACAGAGTATTTCCCAGCAAGTAGCAAAAATTTTGGAGGAGTCTTCCTCATTCAGTTTTGAATAGAACATATTCTTTATCTTTGAGTGAAATGATTACAGTTAAGGAAATAAGCGACATCAAAGTTTGTATTTTGTTTTCAATGTTTCCAACTTATTTTTTGTAAAACTTTAAGACTATCATAAAAGTAATTTATTTATTTATTGAAATTAACAGACATAGTCCAATAAAATATAATACATGAACAACATAAAATACATCAGAATAAAAGTTATATCCAATTTAAAACAAAAGCAAGGACAAATGAAAAGTACTAACAAGATGGAGACAAGATCTGGACTATTTAATCAGAGATTGCTTGAATCTGGACAGACTTACACCGAAGAAGTCCAAATCCTGTCTTGAGTTTATAAGACGACATAACCGTGACATGGGAGCATGGAATCCATAATAGAGTATATAATTAGAGTAGCTTGTTGGTGTAATGATCATGAAGCTCGCCTAGTGATCTGATAGTCGGTAGTTCGAGCCCCAATCCAGGACATCATCAAGTTAGTCCTATTCTCATAGCACAAGCGTTTAGCTTATTTTGAGAATAGTAAGAATATTGATGCGACACGCATTCCGTGTTCGCATCTCTATTAAAAAAAAAAAAATTAGTTCTATGATGGCTACTAATAAGGAACAACAGTTCATTATTTCTGAGTCTACGGGAAGGGATATTGAATTTTATTTGGCCCAGTAACAAAGGCCCATCAGTGTGGCCATTTAATATTTTGAATATGGTGAATTAAGTCGGTGTTTTCTCTACGTTTTTGGAGGTTATAAATTTTTAACATTAAATGTAAATTTATAATCCAGAGTAATTTATATCAAATATTATAAATAAAAATATTACACGAGAAAAATATATGGATCAAGTGTATGCTTGGAACACGAATTATAAATAAGTATATTTCACCAAAACCAACTAAATACACGATTTTCAAATTTATCGTTTTTTACTCCCTTTCTTTTAACTCGTAGCATCTGCTTGCTTGCTTGTCTGACGAAAAAACTTTGGATCGATTTTTAACCCTTTTCCCGTGATCGAATCGAGCTGAAACTTTGCAGGCAGACTTGTGGCGACAATAAAAATGATCTATCAAATTTTTGTTAGAAAAATTAATAATTATAGTATTATTTTGGATTTTTCGAAATTTTTTATTACTCCCTTTCGTAGCGTCGCTCGACTCGAGCTCAACGCGTAGGGTAAGCGCTAAATCTGTTTTAACTAGGAAATGAGAAAGGAAGTATAATAAAAACTTGGTTTTTATGGGTTAGTTTTTTACAATCTCATTTTATTCAAAAACTAATGGAAAATTCTTGACTTTGAATTCGGATTAAAAATTGAAATCAACCAAAATTTGTCAAGAGAGCGAAAAAAGTTTTTTTCGCAGAACACTATTAAGTTTACATAACACTTCAGCAGGAGCGTGCAGTGGGACCATTGAAGCATGTTTTTACGTCACCATATACAGGTGTAACAGAACAGAGCTAGTCCACAATGCTTTGCAAATAGATTCGTGTTTAAATTATTAGTCGAAAATGTTCAAGCAACCATAACGTAATATCGACAGTTATGGAGATACGCGACATCAGTTTCCATTTTTTTTTCAATATTTATGACTTATTTTTTGAAAAATTAAGTAACTTATGTGGAATAAGAAAAATAATTTATTTTTATACAAGTCAAATAAAATGATAAAAACCTTCCAATTGGAATTTCTGCAGTGTTTTTTATAATTTTATTCAACTCGTATTGAAACCAATCAATTTTTTCTAATAGATATTTAAGTAAGTTATTGTTATGATAGTTCAACGTTTTGTAAAAAATAAGTCAGATATATTGAAAAAATGCTAACTTTGATATTGTATAACTCCATAATTACTGATATTATGTCATGATTGCCTGAACATTTTCGACTCATAATCAAGGCAGGAATCCGCCTCCAAAGTATGTGGACTAGTATATTTTGTTATTATAAGTATTGTGGACTAGTATATTTTGTATATTATATTCTCCATATATTTTGAAAAAAAAATTGAAATAAAACATTACCTATATGTTTCGCAATATTCCTATTATAATTATTATCACATCATTCAGATTTCAATTCTATCAGATAAATATTCGATTTCGAATTTTTTCCAAAATATATGTTTACGTAAAAGTCATCCTTCAATGTACCTGTCTGCACGCGTCTGGCAACCAGTCTTCTGGTCATAGTATCCAGGCTGAGTATTATGACCGTAGGAGCCAACTCAATAGTGTATTATAAATGTGTGATATAAAGCGTATATTGAGTACCTACCTACCTACTTCGTTAATATTTTTAGCCGGACTTTGCGTAAGAGATAATAAATACAATATTATTATTTTTGTTTTATCAATTCCGGAAACGCTGGCCATTGGCAGCGAAATGCTCACTATAGCCGGTTGCTTTCTGCTAATAAGTATTTAGAAAAAATATAGTTCCCTGTCCTTTCTTTTTGCGTCAATCTGTTGCTGTATGTATCTACGAATATGTTTCTAACTAAAACTACGAGACTTCGTCAGCGGATTCATAATTACACCAATGACCTTGATCTTGATTCAACATGTTACAATGTGACTGGAATGTTATACAATCGAACGCGCAAGTTGGCTACTAAATTGAATTCCGATCTCTACGAGATCTCAGATCTCAACTCTTTACAAAATGGCCAGCGCCACTTTGCCCGGATCTTTCGTCGCGAAAAATCGGCAAATGGATCGACCGATCGCCCGCGCAATGTGTTTGATAAGCGCATATTATATAGAAAGAAAAGTAACGGCGTCCCGCTGCGGAAGTTCCGCGAAGGGAGATTCGCGCAGTGTGGCGCCGGCCTATGGCTGGATTCACCTGTCAGCTCTTGTGAACTATAAAATTCTCAATGGAGATATATTCTCAAGGGTTGTGATTATGCCTCTACACAAAGACAAAGGGTCTCATACGGCATGCGGAAATCATATCGCTATTAATTTGATTTAATCGAGTTAATATTTATTCTCCAAGCACAAATAATAAATTCTCAGCTATCTTTGTTATTAGTAACCCTTTGCGACGCGACGACTGGTTCAACATTTAAGGGAACATCGCCGGCGATTGAGTCGTTTACTTGTCTTTACTCGGGAAAATTTATTAAAACGTTATTTCAATAACTATTTATGCCCGTAGTGAGTTATTATGCATGTGGAATATGGTACACCACCGGAGATAATGGACAAAATAAATCTTATAAGTATGGCGTCTAGTATCCACTGTTAATGTGCGGTTAGTCGATTTAAATGCAATGCTCAATCGATATTTTAAGATTACACGTAACTATTTACCAATTTGCATTTCAATGCTGCACTTACTCGGAGCAAATATTTGAAAGGAATGTTAATTGCAGCGTCGTATCTGGTTCATGTAAACATTATGGATTATGATGTTACGTGCAGAATTTCTTCTCTTAGAATGATATTATGCACGTACAATACAAAATACTAGCAGAAACCAAATGGCTATTACCAATTGCTTTTACTAGGTCTCTTTTCCCACTACACTCTGGATATCTCACCCTCTTCCTGGACCAAATATTGGATCTGTATAAAATAAGTCCAATTTTGTATAACGCCGGGTACGGAAAGCTAGTTTATAAACAAAACCAATAAACCTATCAAACAAACTTTCATCTATGTTTTAAAATAATACGAGGAATTAATTATCATTTTAAATGTCTCGATAATATCAATCGTTATGGAGTTATGCAATATCAACGATTGCATTTTTTTCAATAATTATGACTTTTTTGCAAAAACTTGAACTATTGGATGTTGGGAGTACTATAAAATCTGTATAAAAAAATACTAATAAAACAACTGGGTTTGCAAATGATTTTTTTTCTATCAATTATCATTTCAGTACCTTATATCGATTGTAACAAATTCATTCGCTTTAATACATAATAGTCGAATAAAATGATAGAATAATAGATAAATAATAAAATTTAAAATAGATTTTTTACAAGGTTTTCGTCATTTTATTTGAGTTGTACTGAAGCGAATCTTTCATAATCGAATTTTTCATAATCAATTAATTCATAATTAATTAATAAAAGTTACGGTAATGATAGTTCAACTTTTTGCAAAAAATAAGTTAGAAATATTGAAAAAAAATGCAAATTTTGTTATTGCATATCTCCGTAAATATTGATAATGGTCATGGTTGCTTGAACATTTTCGATTCACTATCAAGGTAGGAAATCCGCCTGTAAAGTTTTTACTATTAGTTATGAGACACCCTGAATATGCGATCAAAATTTCCTCACCTAAAGAAGGGGTTTTGTTCATCTCTGTACAATTTTATACACTGTGGTTAATAATTTATAAGATATGATTGTAAGGATACTGCAAACCAATGAGAATAAACCCGGCATATACGAATATTCGGTATACTCCAAGAATGAATAGACGTATTTTAATATTGGATATACTTAACCGATACAGCGAAATGTTGTAGGTACGGAGTTTTCCCAGATTATTTGATAGGTTTTAAAATAAAGCGGTAAACGCAAAACGAAGAAAACATTTTAAACTAATTGGAGACATTGCATTACTTGTAATGTTTGAAGATGACTGAATAGTCCAGAAGACACTTAACCATGGCATGTGATGAAGTATGCTTGGAGCTAGGCCCGGTCTAGGGTGCCAAGTTTTTAAGAGCTCTCTGAACACCAATCCAAATGCTTCTCTTATGTCGCTTAATAATTATTATTGCACTCAACAGAAACTGTATTCAGATATGGTTGAATTTTATGCGATAGTCTTGCAAAATGGCGAGCGGTTGGTTGTACATTCGTCGTAAATTTTAGAAAACGAATTTATGACAGTCGTAAAGTTTAATGGGGTAAATAAATAACGCGATTTTATGTTGTACCGACCAAAACTGTAACGAATTAGTCTGAATTTTTACGGTTAACTTCAACATGTAAGAAAATTCAAAGTAATTGCAGAATGAATCGCGAAACATTACGGGTAATTTGTATGTTCATTATACTGTCGCTGCATTCCGTGTCAACTTATCCATCATAATCTTATGATCCATGCCTACGAAATGAGACAGAGAGATTTAATCGCAGAGATTTAGTTGAGATATTATAAGTATATGAGGGGTACAGAAGTAAATGTTTACCGCTATATAATATCCAAAAAATGAAAAAAAAAGTTTTTGAATGCAGTCACCGACGATTACTGATTTAGAATGTATTGAATTCGAAATTTTATAGGAAATTTAGCTCTTTCTCTTCCAAAATCATGTTTCCAAATCACCATTAAAAGCAAAGGCAGCAATATCCACTTTAACCAATCAACTCCCAAGGATATATCATGTGACAAAATGGCCGCTTCAAACTCAAGTGATGTCGTTTTTAGACTGAAACATGGTAGCAAAGACAGCAATATCAAATTATGTAAATAGCAAAAGCAGCAGTGTTTACTATTTAGTAGCAAATACAGCAATATCCATCTTTAAAAGCTAAATATTTATTTATACACAGATATAAAAGAAAAACTGAGGTTTTTGAAAACTTATTTTTCATAAGATTTAGATTTCATAGATTCCAGAGAAAATTCCTTAAGCAGTGACAGTTTTTTTTGTATTTACCTCAGAAATACCCCTGTATTGCTGCCTTCGCTTTTATACCCCTTATATTTCAATATCATGTCATATGTCTTGAGATTTTGATTGGTAGAAAAAAAAACTCAAACCCACGTGCCCGACGTGTGCTTACAAACACTACCTAGAATCTTAAACACCTACAACTATTTATTTTGAAAAGTTAAAAAAACCGAAGGCATTAAATTACCAACATTCGAGTGTCCTCTTAGAAGCAGCGTACACCGCAAACTATACTTTAGATTCGAGTACAAAACTTTGTATACAGTCTTCTATATGTATATATTGATTATGAGTACAGTAAAACCTCGATATAACGGATTAATTGGGGGGACGGGGTGTCCGTTAAAGCCGAAACTCGGTTATATAAAAGTAGGTTTAAAATAAATCAAAAACCTTTTTTGAAAATATTTACACTGTATTTAGATATAAATAAAAAATACAAAACACAAACCAAATTCTTCGTGAAGTGACGTTGCTGTTTGATATCGACGCGCTTGCTCTCGGTTATCCTGCTTTGAAAAAGGAATCAAGTTTTGTTTGCACTTTTAAAATTTGCTGGTTTTTTATAATCAACTCTCTAAAATTACGAAAATGCGTGTAATATATTTGAACTTCGTTATCTGACGAATAATCAATAAATGTTATTAGATCGAGCACTCGTAGAAACCTACGCATTATTACATCAGGGAATCCCCTAATATACTATCGCTCCGGCTAGGTGCAGTCTACGAGAAGGACGGCATTACATCTCAAATTCTGGTGCTAGATGTATGACGTGATTATCATGGCCGATAAAAATTGTTTACATGCGGCAACACTTGAATTTAGGCATTTATAATAATAACAGGACGTTTTTAAATTTTTTACATTTGATCGAATTTTTTGTCCGTTGTATCCGAAGTCCGTTAAATAGAGGTCCGTTATATCGAGGTTTTACTGTATTAACAAAAATATTCCATGTATCGTTTGCTTGAAAATAATTACGATAAATGCACTCTCGTACCGCGCACGTACCGCGGTTTGGGGCCTTAAGTGATGGTATTACTTTGATTAAAAGTTGGACTAAAAGAATTATAAATGAGAATGTTCCTTGGTATGAGGAACCGCCGAAGAAGAAGGGGAAAGAAATCTCCTGATCACGATTGAAGGAAAATAGCACGACACGAGACCCGCGAGAGAAATTTACCCAAAGTAATAATAATATTATGTTATTATTACATAATATTATTTGATCAGAGCTTGAATCAGTGGAAAAACACACAAAATAAGTACATATATAAATCCATTCATCGCGCAATTTACACGCCAGAAGTGTTTTGCATTAATAGGTTCTTCGCTATCATCTCGGAATGATTGCGCTCACGAACTGCTCCATTATTAGTTCATCCAACCCCACCCATCTTGCGGAACCTTTCGCTGCATGAAGTCATCTTCGTGAAGATTTACCGTCCAACACTCCTGCCAGTGACGTCCCTGGGTAGAGTACCGCCCTTATCATTTACAGTTCCTCAAATCACTAGTGATGGTCAAACCGTAATTTTAACCGGTTACACATGGTGCTGTTGTTTGAGATTCGTGTCTGATTGTATCGATGGTTGGTAACTGAGACTTCGTAAATTTATTTAGGGATTAAAATAACGGATATTTTATACGAGTCGTGTGGACGTGTTAAGATTCGATTCTTGACGTTTCGCTGCAGTCAAATCCAACCTTCAAAAGAGACGACAGTTATAAATTATCTAGTAGATGAACGAATCAATTTGTCAATTTTTCATATAAATAATGGAGATATGCTAAAAAAACGTTGCCGTTCATCTGGAAAGCCTGCCTAGTACTTATTTAAAATATTTTTTTATATATATAATCTGTGCATTTATTTTTTAAAACAGTTTTATTCGTTTATCTCAGAATTTACTATTATACTATTACTATAGGATTAATTATATATACAGCGACATGGCGACCTTATGATTCCATCTTTAAAATGCGACGCAGAAAAGCCTGAAGACTTCGTCAAATCATGTTGCATCAATAGCACACTAACGACCCCAGCGTAGAAGGAAGCAATACACCTCCACGCAATGCATACAATCTGCGACTGCGCAAGAAATAATCAGTACGTCCTTGGCCCCCGCAGCGATAGGGCACCTCCCGATGACGCTGTATTATAACTCCAGCGAAACATCGAGAATCGAATTTCAACACATCCATATGATGCCATTTGCTAAATTATCGCAACATTGTTTTATAGGCCTTGTGCATTGATATTTTCACACAATTTAGTCGGAATGTCTTTGCACAATTTTGATAAATGTACCCTTTAGGGAGTGTTTTCTTTTATACGGTTATTCTAATACAGTGTATTTTTATAGAGGTTTAGAACATTAAAATAAAATAAAACATTAAAAAAATGGGAAATGCCATGGTATTGGCTTTATTGGAAAGATAATTTTATGCCATCAGTGTTTAAATATGATTAGAATACCACGATTATCAAAAAAATTTGCACAAATATTCATGGTGAATTGGTAA
The DNA here is from genome assembly GCA_016648135.1 of Agrypnia vestita. Lineage (NCBI taxonomy): Eukaryota > Metazoa > Arthropoda > Insecta > Trichoptera > Phryganeidae > Agrypnia > Agrypnia vestita. Next base: position 66,535 of record JADDOH010000282.1, on the reverse strand, counting down.
ATCAAACTGAGCACAAATCAGCTGTCAAATTGGCTGTCGCTGGAAAAAATGTTGTCAATTCGAAAAACAAATCTCTAAAAAAAGATTCTATATTTTCTTCCAAAGTTATGCCTCTAAAATAAAACCCCATTTTACTTTAAACCTATTTTTGTTATCCTCTCCAAATTGTTGGTCTAGTGGTTAAAACACTCGACTGTTGATTCGGTGGTCGTGGTTCGAGCCTTGTTCCGGGAGGCCAGCAAGTTACTCCTATTTTTACATCACAAGCGTTTGGCTTAGAAAATAGTAGGAATAGTGATGTGACACGCATTTTCTGTACGCAGCTCTATTTCGTTTAAACAAAAATTGCCACTCCATAGAATTTACAGCCCTGAAGCACCGCCTCACCCGCCTTTACCCGCGGACGTCCCTGACTCCTGCACCAGAGAAAAGCCGCTTATCAGCTCGGTATTTGCGCAAATTTACATAATGCAAAACTTGCATCGTGTTTTTGTTCTGATTCATCCGATTGGCTGTTCAAACATGAAGTGTTGACATCATTATTCCGGCGTTGGTGAACGATACCGTCATTCCAAATTTATGTACCTACCTGTGCACACAAGAAATATATAGGTCACGTTAGGTTAGTTAGTCACGCAATTGAGTTGAGGAGCAATCTGTGACGATTTTACCTGGCTGGACCGCGAAACAATGCAAAGCGATGAGTTATTAAATTGTGTGATGAAAAAACAATGTTTGAGATGAAAATAAAACAGTCACATAGGATTGTTAAGATACATTACAGAGACGAAGCAATTTACATCGGAAACGTGTATGGAAGTCTTTACAGGGTGGTCCAGGGCTTACGACTGTAACGTTCACCAGTTCCACCGCAAGAACATCCACACATTAAATTGATCAAATCAATTAGAGGTATCGTTACCAAAGGTGAAAATCTCTGTATACTATGTCATGTGAAGGAATAGATGTCTCTAGCATATACTCCATTCGAATATATAGAGCATATATAGGTGGTATACACACAACTTTCTAAAATTAATCTGTGCTTGTTCTTGCAGTGGAATTGGTAGACGTTATATTGTATAGGGGGATCACTTAAAAGCCCTGGACCACCCTATAAAGACTTCCACACACGTCTCCCATATAAATAGCTTCGTCTCTGTGAGACTTTATAGTAATTAATTCATAGTAATTATCCCTCTGTGGACAGAAACAAATAATTGTTCTCAGAACATGCATATAAAAATATTGTTAAGTTTATTGTAGTTCAAGGAATAACTTTCTGTAGTCAGGATTCAGTTGATAAAGATTAAATGGGATTGAGACATAAAACTTTTTTTTTTCTTTATACAGTGTGTCTCATAGTTAGTAATAAAAACTCAGGCGAAATTTTCTTCGTTCAATTTTGAATACAAAATATTCTTTACACTTAGGGCCGGTTGCATGAACTTGGATTACAGTAAACTTTCGTAAAAACCGTAGAGTTTTACGAAAACGGATTGTTTAATTGGTGGAAAACGCAAAAATCGACGGTTTAAACGAAAGATTACTATTGTCACCTACAGTTAAAGAGATAAGTATTTAGGAGATTGCATTTTTTTTCAATAATCTAATTAATCTTTTCTAAAACATTAGACTATCGTGAAAGTAACGTACATCGAATGCTAAAAATTCATTCGCTTTGTTACAAGTAGATAATATGATTAAAACCTGGCAGAAATTTAAAATACATTTTTGCAAGGTTTTTGTAATTTTATTTTGCTTGTATTAAGGGGAATGAATTTTTAAAATTCCATGTAAATTACTGTAGTGATTTTCCAACGTGTTACCGCAAATATTGGAAAAAATACAAACTTTGATGTCGCTTATATCCTTAAGTGACGAAATTTCATCCAAAGTGTAAAGAATATTTTCTATTCAAAATAGAATGAAGACGACTCCATCGAAGTTTTTGCTTCTGGCTACGAAGCATTATATATATATAGACTTAATTGTAATGAATGTTTAGCATTTTATTTGGGTAAAGCGGCACGTTGTTTTAATATTTGATTAAAATAACACCTAAGGTGACTTAATAATAATGACTTCTTCTTCAAACACAGCAAAATTATTTTGTGGTGACATTATAATTATAATTTATAGAAATAAACTTTGTTTACACCACTTTTTTTTTTTTGAAAAAAAAATTCAACATGTTTCAAAGCCAATGGCTTCTTCGTCAGGCTATAAACCACATTTCCTGACGAAGAAGCCACTGGCTTTGAAACATGTTGAATTTTTTTCAATAAAAAAAAGTGGTGTAAACAAAGTTTATTTCTATAAATTATAGTAATAATGATTTCTCAAACCATCTATTAGAGACAGGCCGCAATTATGAAAAATAAAAAGGCGTTGAAAGTTTACAGAGGCCTTATGTTAGATAATTTAGAAATCAAAAAATCCCTCAACAATCCATTATTTAAGGTTTTCCAAATATCAATATCTCTGTCAAAGTCTACCGCATTTTCTCACCATAAATGAGGCCACCCCCCCATGTAACATTTGAATTATTTACAAATTTAATTTATGGAAGTTATGTTAAGTTATTAATGTTTCTCCCGACGAAGATTAATGTGGTATCGAAACCGGTAGACGTTTGAAATGTTAAATGTGGTTTATCCAATTTTTTTAATAAATAAATAATTATGTCCGACCACAAAGTTAACGCTATAAATATCAAAAATAATTTTAATGTTTATTTAGCGCGCAAAACAAATAAACATCAGACATCACTCGCTCGTGGATGAAATGCATACTTTTCTCTTTGTTCCTGTACAATAACGTATTTTTATTTCTCATAAAATTGAGGCGAGTCTTATCATTTAAAAAATATGGTATTGTACAAACAGAAGACAGAAATTTATAATCCATTATGATATGACCGTAGAGGATAACAATAGACTTTATTCATGAACTTGTCGACGCGCTTCGACAGATCTAATTTAAAAGCTAGTAGAGATCGGTAGGTACCTAGCTATTACCGCGTATCTATTAATAGGGAACGTCATCATTCACCTTTTGAATGATGCGGCATCTGGGACCGCCCAGGAGCTCGATCCAGATCCGCAGCAGTGGGAGATAATAATCAATAATTAATAAAATACTATTAAGCCATGTATTCACTAGGGGACAAATCGCGAAACATTCCGCTCGACATGTCGCATCAACATCTACGCTCATGTTTCGGGGACAATGACGCGGTCATTTGACGTGTACACACCGGGACTCGCATATCTTGTCGCGGAAATGTCATCCGATGAGTTTATGGATGACAGCTGCGGTATCTCATTTGGCGAAAACGGGGTTCCGCGCAATTCGAAATGTTTTTTTGGGTCGCAATTTCTAATTAACGAGGGTTTATTGTAGTACATTGAATATTATTAAAAACAAGGTCCTTTTTGCAAATAATTATTGTTTTCCAGACGTCGCGGAAATATATCGCCCTATGAGGTTATGATGATAGCCGCGTATCTGTTTATGTTAATGAGTTTATCGAAAAGTAAGAGGAGAATGCGAAATTATTTACTGCAAAGAGAAAGAAGGACGGACATTCTATGCGATCTTCGATCGATACAGCTCGATGAGTTCGAGAACGATTTCGTTTCCCCGCATTGTCATCTTGACAGATACAGCGCATGCGTATTCACTTGTAAACATACCACGTGGTACTGACGCTCCGCGGAATGTTGCAGTGAGTATGTACGCTCGGGTACCGTGCGCATGGCAACGTTGCCACGGCACGTAGAAATGCCGCGCTATGTTGTGCGCGAGGTCGCGGAACAGTGCACGACGTTGCAACGTCACGTAGACTCTATACCGCGCGTGCTGTTGAGGGACAATTTGTCCCCTAGTGAATACATGGCTTTAAACAATCTGCCCCGAGTTGTTTCATTCGCTAACTGCCTCGTGTGAAGCGGAGTGAACACGAATATCCCGTTACATTACAGCTTAAAACGCGAGTCGAAATCAGATGTAAATGCAGTGTCATCGTGACCGTGCAATCCGCCATTACTCCGACAGGTATTGTGTTTATACTTATCGTACGTATTTTCTTTAATGGAAAGCCACACTTACTTGGCAAACGACTTGTATCCCCTGGGCCGTCTCTGAACAAAGGCTTATTTGCTCAGGACGCCATTTTCAATGGACGGCACATTTAAAACGATAGTAAACAAACAAAAAGTGACAAATTTTAATTTAAACTATCGGGGCTGGTAGTGGCGTTTTACGTTCCCTTCATAGTGCGGTGATAAATAAATCGAGTAAAATGTCAATAACAAACTGATTTTAATACTTTTAGATTAACTTTTCGAAGAATAAAGTTCATCTAAAGTTAAGTTTTTACTATGTGATGATTTAATGAATGAATTTAAGTTGAATAAATTAGTTTGCACCATTTTATTAGATATAAAATCTACATGATTCGAGAACAATGTTCTCTTCTTCAGGATGAGTTGTATACTAATGTTGAAAAATACTTGTAGATAAATAGATAGAATATGTCTCAATTTTTTTTCATAATGATCTTCGTTAAGCATAATTTGTAAATTAAACACTGTTATAGCCCTACACGAATTTATTATAACTACTAGTTTATATCTTCACATGCCGAAGAGAATTACTGATACTCTCGAAACTCGAGTAGCGCTAATAAACTCAAGTAGAGATAAAATAGTGTTTAATTAACGAATAATTCATCAAATGTAGATTAACATTGGGAGAGTGTTAAGGAGTAAGGGATGAAGTGGGGGGGGGGGGGGTGGATGAGTTAATTAGGGAACTCTTCATTTATTGAATGGATGAGTTAATTAGGGAGTTAGTTAATCAACTCTTCTAAAGTAATTTCCTAATCAAATCTTCCAACCCCTCCCTCCTTCAACTCCTTTTCCTTAACCCTCTCCCTACGTTAATCCGTATTTTACAACTTTAGTATACGACACATCCTGATGAAGAGAACACTGTTCTCGAAACATGTAGATTTTATATATTTATTTTTCAATTTATTTAATAATAATTAAAAGTTACCCTGAATTCTAATTGCTAATAAAAATTCAACATTTTGTGTTAATTATTGCGATTGCATGTGTATAAGGGTGGCGTTTTCTAGCTTGCCTTAGGTGGTCGGTGGTTCGAGCCCCTTTCCAGGACAACAGCAAGTTAGTCCTGTTTTCATAGCACAAACGTTTAGCTTAGTTTTAAAACACTAATAATTTTAAAACACACGTATTACGTGTTCGCATTTCTATTTAAAAAAAGTAGAATTTCAGCAATTTGAGGTCAATGGTTATTTTGGATTAATGTAGCCTTTTTAGATTGATTTCGCAATTTTTTTTGTTACGAAAATTTTGGTGTGAGATGTGAAGCTGATGAATAATTGACAGGTTCAGTTGACAATTGAACAATTATTGCTAATCTTAAATATGCAGATGTACGATGAAAGTCTCACAGATTGCCTACAATTAGGCGTATTTTGCTTATGGAGTTCATAGAACATACTTGCATGCAAATCCTACGAGAGATTTGAAAAGAAAACGCATTTGAAAAGTAAAACGCATTGAAAGAATGTAAAATTACTGGGATATGTTTGTTGCTTTTGGGTGTATATTTTAAACTTTTACGAGTATAAATTTAACTTTTCTACGAGTATCATTAAATTGATGGAAAAAAAAAATATGTTACTTCTACGCGAGTTTAATAGTAATTTTATATTTTACTTCTCAAGTTTTGGGAGTAATAGAAACTCTCATCGATAGATGAATTATCCTGCTTTCAAACATAGAATTTTTACATGGATAGGTTGAAATACAAATAATTTATTAATTAGGTATTGACAAAAGGAGCCAGAGTTACTGGTGTAAGGGTGGCTGTAACGGGAATATTAAGAGGAGAGGAGAAGAGTTGGTGACTGTCATATTGTTAAGCAAATTAATACCCGAGTTCAAATTCCTTTTCATTTTTAAAATTTAAAAAATATTATTTTTATTACCTTTAAGCACGACGGGATGAAATTTAATGGTACATTAATGAAAATAATGATTATTATCCATGATGTGATTAGAGAATTCAGAAAAGTTATTGCTAGTTAGACAATCATCCATTTTTTATTTATATACTCGGTCATCCAACACGAACGCATAAATACATGGTAAGAAAAGAATACAAAAGAATAATTATATATCTCCCACAATTACATATACTACAATAAAGATTAATTTAACAGACACGGATAAGATTCAGTGATAATAAGGAGTAAAAGCTAACAGTGATAATAAGTAATACGTATAACGTAGTATGTATAATGCACATGGTCAGGGAGGGGGACGAGTTTCCAGTGTCTGTCTCACCGTACGACGGTACTCTTCATATTTTGTATTAAAAATATCTATTAAATTTAAAAGGCTATTACGATACGTAGGATTTCCAATTATTGGTATAAAAGATTGAAAGGGAAAGAGGTAACTCTGTCTGGTAGATGTGAATGGGACGTGAAGAGATAGCGAGCTGGTGATTTTGAAGATAATCATGAATAATATCCACAAATGCCAATTCCACTAATAAAACTATTATTTTAAGATAAACTAGCTGCAACACATCAAAAATGACGGTACTTTTACAGGTCGGTACCTAGGGAATAAGAATTTATTTATTTCATTAAAAAAAATCGTGAGAATGAAAAAAATCCTAAAATATTATTTTTCAAAAAAAAATTCGTAAATTTTTTTTCCATAAAAAAGTTACGGACGTCACACGAAGTTACTGGGATAGACAGACAGACAGACGGACAAGAAAATTATTTTAATTGGGATTGCGCACAATTTTCTCTCGTATTTCACAGGTAGGCCGGTGAACATCTTGACATAACTTATTATTAGATTAAATCTGCCGATGACTGTTTCTGTCGATCTGTGACAGATGGCTCCCGCCCCGTGTCACGATGAGTCGGCAGGTGTCGCGTGTGGCAATGCGCTAATTGGCACCCTCGCGGGATAGCGCGGCTCTCCGATTCGTTGCGCGTCCATCTGTGGATGCGTTTTCGCCTGAAATTATCGCGCAGGCAGCGCCGACATGAAAATAAACGTGAGCGATTATCTCACAGTTTTTCATTGCAGTAGGTACCTGTATCAAGGCGCGTCTGCTGCTGAATGCTTGCAATAAGAGCGGGAATGTAACATCTTGTCAAAGTGTATGTTATGATGTAATGTGTTATATTTTAGGTTCGTATATTTTTTAATACGAGATAATCGTGGCACCGTGCCATAATATGTGCGTGTTTGACAACAATTATTTTTGTTTCACTAATGTCGGACTTCTTTCGATGTTTCTCTTGTGATTGTATATCTGATTTGAAAGGGTATAAAAAGCAGCTAAACTCGACTAATCGAGATTCGAAGACATTCATATTTACAAATCAAATTTAGTACATCTGCAGTAGGTACCTGCCCTGTGTTGATCATAAAAAAACCAGTTTTTATTATACTCCCTTTCTCATTTACTAGTTGAAACAGGTATCGCGCCTACCCCACGCGTCGGGCTCTAGTCGGGCGAAGCTATGGAAGGGAGTAATAAAAAATTTCGAAAAATCCAAAATTATACTATAATTATTAAAAAAAATTAAACGAAAATTGGTTATATCATTTTTATCGTCGCCACGAGTCTGCCTACAATGTTTCAGCTCGATTGGATAACGGGAAAAGGGTTAAAAATTGATCCAAAGTTTTTTCGGCAGACAAGCCGTCAAGCAGACGCTACGAGTTAAAAGAAAGGGAGTAATTACGTATTTTCCTTAACCGTTATTTGAAATTTGTACCTGATTGTGTCGTTGATTGTTAACTGATTTATCACAATTCGACGGGCAATCTTGATACATACAACATTTACATCTTAGCTACCAATCATTGATACAGATACAGATACGATCAGATACAATTCTCAAATAACTGTACCGTGCGTAACCGTGCATAACCGTAAAACGATTCAACAATCACTAAATGTAATGTCCTTGTGCAATGTTTTGTTTACTTTTCAAACCAGTAGTAATATTACTGGATAATTAATTATAATTAATTATTATTCATTAAGCTGAATTACAGAACTCTCACAAAGACGAAGGTATTTATATGAGAAACGTGTATGGAAGTCTTTTTGTAGGAGGATCAGGGCTTATGAGCTGGCTTAAGTGATCTCTTTACACAAAGAAACGTTCAACAATTCCATCGTAATAACATCCACACATTATCAAATTTTTGAAAGATGTATGTGTTTTAAGTTCCAAATCTGAAACCTTTATGAAGAATTATAAATTCACAAAAAATAGTGCAATAAACATTGAAACAAATATATTGAGATAATATTAATGTTAAATAATTAAGATAGGGTAATAATTTATTAAGACAATGTAAGCAAAAAAATCATTAGGTAGGTATATAATACAAAACTTCAGAGAAAAACACTGAAACTGACAAGGAAAATAAAATAAAATGATAAACAACAATCACTAAATGTAATGTCCTTGTGCAATGTTTTGTTTACTTTTCAAACCAGTAGTAATATTACTGGATAATTAATTATAATTAATTATTATTCATTAAGCTGAATTACAGAAGTCTCACAAAGACGAAGGTATTTATATGAAACTTGTTCTTTAAGAGCAGCAATGCCTCTTACACCAAAAATGCACAGATTTTATAATTTTTGGTCAAAATATCAAGTAATACCAAACCCACGGAATACCAGGACCCATGAAATGAGGACTTGATTGGCAACCTGGAGAGGCGTAGAAGAAAAGCGAGTCTGAAACTGTTCTAGCAGTACGGCATCATAGCAGCCTTACTAACATGGAGGGAATTAAACGGCGAGCAGCCGCGATGGACAGGAAACGAGTTGATGACGGACGTATGTACTCACGCGGATGGTGGCAGATGTAGATGTAGGGGTTGGCGTAGGTGAGGTTGTTCTTCCCGCAGACCGGGTTCCACTCGTAGCGGTTCCTGGCGAGGTGGCACGCCCAGCGGCGGCCCTGCGCGCGCCGCACCTCCCTCACCGTGCAGCCCCCCGAGTGCAGGATCCTCAGACCTGGAACAGAGCACCTCATCAGCGTACGATACTAAGGAAGTGTCAAATATTCAGACTATCATGTTTGTATTTTACTTTTTATTGTACTTTGCATGGCAATGTTCAGACATATAATGTATCACTTTATTTTTGTGTGTAATTCATGGTAATCATTATAACTAGCCGTAACCCGTCAAAAATGACGGTGCTTTTACATGTCAGTTCCAAAAAAAAGAAAGAAAAAAATAAATTAATACCATACATAAGTTATGGACGTTACACGATTTTAGATGGATGGGCGGACAAACAACAAAATTATTATAATTGAGATAATTGCATTAATTATTTGTAAATGCAGTATTCGCACCCACTGGAGGTAGTATTCGGAGAATTCTTTGTCTACGGTGGATGGTCACATTCTATTGAAGGCATGGGATGATGCTTTAATGACCATATCTTTAATTGTATCGATCACGGGTTCGCATCGATGGGAGACGAAATGTAAAACTATAAATATTTTAAAGTTTTATTTAAATTCACTTAGCCACTGGACACAAACTTAACTGGAACAATCTTCCGTAATTCGCACTAACCGTCACTCGAGAATACTTTGTGGAACACTTTATTTACACAGGTTCTATCGAACTGTTTGGCTACTAGAATATTTCGCACGCAGGTAGGTATTCTGGCACTTTATTCGCTGGCTGACTATCGACCGGTAGCAATAACTATGACTTATCTAAATGTCAAACAAGGATTCACGCTCGTATCCGCAGCTACGCAATATATTAAAAATGTTTTCTCCTGAGACTTCTGGTATATTTCCGGATGTTCTACTAGTTTCTAGGTATTTCCAATTTATTATAAAATATCCAGAGTGTTAGGAAATCCTCGATTATGTACAGTTTCCTTTATTTCTAGCGTCTCATGAGAAAATCATATTTATATCGTACTTATGATCTGTCTTCAAATTGTTAATGGTATGCTGTAATATAAAAAACAAAAATATAGTTCATTGCCATAAACCAAAATAACTGTTCGCTGAATTATTGAAAAAATGGTTCAAAATTAATACTTGGAAAAGATTGTGTTCATAGAATTCTGAATATTTTCACTGACAGATTTTTTTCTTCCACCCATTGAATTTTTATCTTAACAGCAAAGACTCGAGATTCATTAATTAATTCTTTTATTTCATTTCATTTATCTGCTACATAATTAACTTGAATATGATACATTAAAAATGCAAAGAAAATCTCTATACATCGAAAAAATACAATTACCACCGGGATTTTTGCCAATATATTTCAAACAGAATATTACAAATTATCATATACTTCGTAGTGAGACATGAATTTTTTCCGTTGTAAACGACCATATTTATTTATAATTACGATTTCAAAACACTTATGAATAAAACCTGATAGATGACATTAACAAAATTAATTGTCTTAATAAATAATTTAATGAATGATTTCATTGTGATGTTGCACTTTTATAGCATAGATTCAGGTTATTAAAAATAAATTAGATACAATATTTAGATAAACAGAGCAAATGTAATTAAATTAAAATATATTTAGAACCCGGGACTCCAGCCCTGAATTTTTTATTGTTGGTAGACTGCTTTACCAATAATGTAAATATTCATAATAAAATGTGATTTGTTTTTTTTAATATATGTGATTTGAATTATTTTTTTGTGCTGTGCTCTATTAAATCGCCAATTAGTTGTGTTCTCTTCGCAAATCTGTAACTGGCCGTCTTTAATAACCGTTACCGTAATCCGTTCTTCTGACAGAATAATATTAAACGATATTACTACGTTCTGTATTATTTTATTTTAATGAGTAGAGAACCGAGAGCGCCCCGCATTGTACAAAGAAATACGACAAATTAATTAGATACTAGTAACGTAAGGTACGGAATGAAGGTTATTAATAAAAGTAAATTTACCAAAACTAGTGTAAGTTAATTAATATAATTATAGTAATAATATTTTACGTATATAATTCCAACATAAATTCAGAGATCGTCTTTACGGTACACCTGGAGATAGCTGAATACGATGATTTCTAAAGGCTACACAGGGTGGCTGAGTAATATCTGATCTCTGAGCACACGATCATCTCAACGAGAGACGATGTATAATAGACAGACTAAAGGTCTGCACAGGGCCGGATTAGTTCGTGAAAGAGCCTGGGTTCTGATTTTTTTTAAATTAAAAGATAATAAAGGTTATACATTCTAGGGTCCCGAATTGCGATGGGATTACGTTCCAGGAAAGTGCGACCTATATCGAAACTAAGAAAATTGAAGCAATTTTTCTATAAAAATAATAACATTTAAAAATATATATATTTTCAATTAGTGTAAGGTTTTTATCAGTTTATTTGACTTGCATTAAAGCGAATGAATTTTTCATAATCGATATAAGTTACCGTTATGATAGTTTAACGTTTTGCAAAAAATAATTCAGAAATATGTAAAAACAAATGTAAACTATTGTATATCTCAAGTGACAACAAAAATATTGATTGCTTCCTTTATATAGCGCCGTTTTCGCGAATACTCACCTCAAGGGCGCTTAATCAAGGCATGAATACAGCTATAAAGTACTGTGGAATATTTCTGTTACACCCTGTACTAGAAATAAACCACTAATAGATAATGATGGGAAATCACTCAAGAATGAATAATTTTTATTATCTTATTTTATTTTAAAAAAACTCTATTAAAATACATCATTACTTGCGCTTATTTGACGCGATTACCGCACACTTTCGCGTGATAGTGCGTGACATGGACGCCTACAAAAATAAAACTAAAATGGTTTTGCAACAAAACCCTGTATACACCTATTAATATCAATGACTCATGATGCTTGTACACAATCAAGCGATTGATCCCTCATTTTACAAGATTTTCCTGTAAGATCGGATTGTCGGTAAGTCGGTTTGGATCAGTTACGTCATTTTACTCTAGGTACAAAACGTAATGAAATGAACGAATAGAACATAATGAAGTAAATGAGTCATAGCTCACTCCGCGCTTAATTCTGCTTATTACGTGACTTTCGAGACGACTCTCCGAGACAAGACTCCTCCGAGTAGTGTACCACTGTATTGCTATGCTACACGGACGGACTAAAATAAAGAAATTCGTATAACCGCCTTATTCTTAAAATGGCAACATTGTTAAAAATTTGTGTTGAATAAAACGGATATTTTATACGAACCATATATTTCACTATGAAGCAAATCTCGACGTTTCGCTGAAGTCTTATCCAGCGTCATCAGGAGCGCGTCCTATCAGTGACCGTAATAATAACCTTAGTTCTTTAATCAGCGCATACTCTATGCTAAAATTGTGAAAAACCCAGGCATCCTAATGGATGTAGATCGTTCATGGCACGTACATATTTCGCATGTCAGAAGAAAATATGTTACTATATTCATTCCCTAAGTAGATTTAAGAACTTTTTCCCGATTCTCTGTAAAATAACAACTTAACTACACACTACTTATTCTCCAGCTTGATTATGTTGCTGTGTGTTATCTGGAGGTCAATATAGAATATTTTTAATAACCAAATTAATTAATCAATTAGAAAGACATACAGAAAAATCTAATTTACGAAAAAATATTTTGGCTACTACCGGGATTCGAACTCGGGTCACCTCCTTTTCGGGGACAGTGCTCTGACCACAAGCTATAGAAGCCTTGTACATTTCGGTGAATATATCGACCTTATATGTAATTCTCATTAATTGATTAGTTTTTATTTTTGTTCATAGAGCAATCCACTTTTTTGATACGATAGTTCAAATTACTTTGAAATACTACCGATAGATAGCCATCTATGGTAGTATGGTAGTATTCCAAAATGGAACACCTTCAAAACGCATGTACCTATTCGATTCAACCTCAAAAAATTCCATCTTTCTCTCTCTCCAAAGATCAAATTCCACAATCCTCTCCGTTGGCCTACTATCCGACAACACCATAATATTCATGTTTTAACTTAATTTATAATGTACTTTTAAATCCTCACTTACCTCAGTACCCGAGTACCTGAAACCTAAATTCAACTTTCTATCTAACCATGGCCTTCCGTTCAGCTGACAGTTCTGCACTACCCATCCCTATTCATAACACTGAATTCTTCAGCTCCTCATTCAAAGTGACACTTTGTCACTTTACTGGTGTCACTACTGAATCACTAGGCGAGTATCATAACCAATACACCTATAAGCTACTCGTCTAAATCAATCTAGTATTTAATTCTTCCTTGTCCCCATCCATCTCCTACTCGTCTCGTTATAATGGAGCTAGTTTTGTTATTATAATATTGTACTCCGGAAACATATTTCAACTTTTCAACTGAATTGTATAGTTGGTTGGAAGAAATTGCTGGTAATAAACCCGCCATTGTAATAGTGTGACTGCAAAAAATTAATAAAATTATCCCAACACTCAAAAATAGATTATATGTATTTGTTTATGTCCGTGTACATTTACGACTTGCGCATATTTAAATGAGACCTTTGGAAAGTAGTGGATCTACATGGTCTAATTGAGGGGAATATAAGGGATTTATAAAATTTTGGGTTTCTATGTCTCTATAGACTATGGTGCAACATCACTTTTTATCATCCAAAAAATACGCAGTGGTGGAGTACAAATCATTTCATGTCAAAAAAAGGTACATCAATATAGTTACATACTACACTAGTGTGTAAGGTACATCAATGTACCTCTGGATGATCTAAAAAAGACCTGTTTATTTGATGTCGAAGCGATACGGATGTCAAACAGATTTCCTTCATCACGCAAACCAGTCATTGCAATCCGGAGTTTTGTCTGTAGAACAAGTTTTTGATTAATATTAAATTTTTTTTAAAGTGCTAATATTACGTTAACAGTTAGTAGAAATTAGTTTGTGTTAAAAAAACTAAAATTGTTTTACATAGATCTACTAATTTATTCTTCTAAAGAGTTAAAATATTAAATTAAAACCAACATTTTCATTACAATGATGTAAATATTGACATTTATCAGGTTGACGGTTCTGTGTCTTTAACTATAGGGGTAACAATCAACATTAAAACAATCTTGCTATTCTAAGAATAAGAATGATACACGATAAATGACTCTGAATTTGGAGTTACAATAACTTTTATCTGTCCCTCAAAAACAGATGTTGATGAAGACTTTGTTAATAAATAAAGGGCTTACATATTATATAAATAATAAATTTTAAAAAGTACTTTGTCTACGTTAAAACATCTTAATTAAATGCCTCATTATTTGTGAAAAATAGTATTTCATATGCCAGAGAGTATAGAACTCAGTCAGAAAATAGTATCACTAATATCCATCCATCAACTTTTTTAGCTTTTGACTTGCATAATTTATTATTGTCAGATTTAAGATATAATTCATATGGTTTTAGCTGCTGAAAAAATTGTTTTCTAACGTGACGAATTTGAACAAATTACTTATTTTACGTAATGTGACGTACAGGGCTACGATATCTAAAGAGAATGTCAGTCTAAAAGATTTTTAGCAAATGAAATAGCATAAATATGGCAGACGACGGATGGAATCACGCCGGAAATGTGACATATTTGTTTTGGTGTCACTTAAAATATATAAAAATATTCCTGTAAATATAAATAATGAAACCCCGCTATGGATGCGTTTTTATTCATGCACTGGGGAAGTGGAAATATAATATTTACATTTGCTTATGCAAATATGTAATCAGCGATGTCGTTGTCTTGTGACAGAGATAAAACATCGAAGTGCACTCAATATCGAGCAAAAACTGCAATTTCTGGATTTCAGGTTCATTTTGCTTAACCCACATTTTAAATATAAGAACGTGTCAGAAAGAACAATTTTAATTTGTGTAAGATATTTATACTATGTTTAAGTAATTAAGGAATCTTTAAGCCAAAAACAATAAAAATAATAATGCATGAGAATATTTATAAATGTGGCAAAGTGGTGTACCAGGATGAAAGAGTGTGGTGTTCTATTCTCTCTGACTATACCTGCGGAGAAACGAGCTGATGGTTGGTTAATTAATCAACAATGGAATATTAAAAAAACAATTTAGTGTGAAGCATATTTGTTATTATGAATAATTTAGCCTTACTACCTAGCATCGCTGGAGATATCATATTCCCTTATTATTTTACTGAAGAAAAAATATATAATTATAGAAAGAAAAAAATGAAACAAATTAAAAATCATTACAAATTATTATTTTAAGACGATTTACAACACATTCAAATAAATTTTTTCCATGTGTTCTTTAAGAAGACTATTTTTTAATTATTTTTATTCTTATTGTAAAACCGTAAAAACGTAAAACAAACAAAATGGCATCATGTCTTATTTTCTGACTTTTCTGAGTATTTCATAATTTAGTCTTGACCAAATTTTGGTACATCAAATTAATTCAAAGTATTAAAAGCTAATATTTCGGGTTTATACGTAGGTACATACTAGTACGGAAATCATAAATATACAGGGTGTAACAGAACAGGGTGGAGTTCCCAATACTTTACAGGTGGATTCCTGTCTTGATTATGAGTCGAAAATGTTCAAGCAATTATAACCTAATCAATACCTAATATCAAAATTTGCATATTCTTTTCAATAAATATTTCTGACTTATTTTTTTACAAAACATTGAAGTATCATTACAATAACTTATATCGATTACAAAAAATTTATTCGTTTCAATAAATGAAAAAAAAAAGCCTGAAAATTTCCAATTGGAATTGGAAGATTTTCTATAATTTTATTTGACTTTTATTAAGGGGAATGAATTTTTCATATTAGATCTAAGTTACGGTAATGATCGTCCAACGTTTTGCAAAAAAGTCAGAAATATTGAAAAAATGCAAACTTTGATGTCGCCTATCTCCTTAACTACTGATATTGTGTCATGATTGTTTGAACATTTTCGACTCATAATTAAGGCAAGAATCTACCTGTAAAGTATTGTGGACTTAAATTATGCACGGATCCCAGGATAGGATTTCCCTTACCGTAGTGTATACAGAAAGCATTCACAATTCAACATTCGTAGTGTATAATGTATTTGGAACATTAGGTTATTATAGGTACACGATATAGAATATTTAATTTTGTAAGACAGTGTTCGTTATTTTTTATTTTGGCCGATATAAATACGATCTTTAAGTGCCATAATTATAAATAAATTACTCTCTTAAAATTATTTTTACCCGGCAGACGTATTTTTATGGTAGCGCCAAATAATTTTTGGGATAAAAAATGCAAATTACGATAATCGTATCCTGACGCACTTTTAAACAGGAAAAAACAGTTGACCTGGGCTCGGGTCAACCATTTGTTAATACTTGCTTGCATACTAAGCTGCAGACTTTTACAGTTTTCGCTCGACATAAAAAACAGAAATGCACTACGCTTAACACAAATAAAGAATGTTTCTGTGACTGTAAATTCTATTTCAAACATCAGTGACATAACTACTAATAACCAAATAACCCTCCTTTTGTCGGGATATCAAGATTGTTGTAACGGTAATTGTTATCCTAACACTTAAACATTTTGTACTTACTAGCCGTAACCCGTCAAAAATGACGGTACTTTTACATGCCGGTTCCTAAAGAATGAGTAGGTATTTACTTATTTATAGCCGACACCCATGAAATAGTAAAAACGACTTTTATCAAAATATTTGAGCATTTTTTACTTTTTTCGCTTTGCACCTTATCTTTTTTTCTTTTATACATCCTATTTATTTACTAATGATTATTTTTTATGTCAATAATTATTACTTTAATACTTATTTTTCGCTTCGCACCATGTCTTTCTTACTCTGTATGCCTTATTTATTTGAATAATTTTTGCTATATACCTTATTCCTTTTTATATCTTACCTATTATGTATCTGCACGTGATAATCTCTGGTTATATATCCATATCCTCTTATATTTTTACATATCGCTCTTATTACAATTTAATATAAGTATATTTTTATGGAATGTGTGGGACTGCACTAATTTACCCACATACCGGAATAAATATTTATTATTATTATTATTATTTTATTTTATTTCCCCAGCCGGCAGTTAAGTGTACTAGTCTAAACCCTGGCGACAGGGCGGAACATGAAATGGTTCGCGTCTTTGCTAAGTCTTATATGTACTGTATTTGTACTGTTATGCAGGCTCGGCGATAGTAACATCGCTATCGTTGCCGCCTTCGGGTTTGCTGGCCCGGGGTTCCATACCCATCTTCGGCCGTTTAATTTCGTTTTTTTAGCCGTGAACTCGAACAAAATTACGGGGAAAGACAGACAGACTGATGGACGAACGGACGGACAGACAAACAACGAAATCATTATGTTTAATTTGTCTACGCGGAAACTTTCTATGAGAAAGGTCGAGATACTGATGAAATACGTTGCGATGATTGTGCATTGATATATTTAAAAAAATATTAATTTTTAATGCGATTCTTACAATTAAAGCATTTCTCGTAATATAACAATTTAAAGACCTCATTTGATATTATTATATTGTAAGAATTTTCCTACTATGTACGAAGATATTGAATTGTATCTTATTACAAGACAACGTGTGTCCAGTACTATCACTGGATATTGATATAGACATAATAATAAATTGTATTACATTATATTACATTAAAGCATTAAAACAAAAGTGATGGTGACTCAACCAGCTAAAATTGTCTGGTAGCAGTTTGATCTGCTAATTTAACTATAGAGAAGGGTGCTACGTTTATAGTATTTTGAGTATTGCACTTTACAGCCAACACAATGATTTTCAATTAGTGTATATTATAGATATCTCACAGAGACGAAACTGTATTAATTATGGGAAAGTAGGTATAGAAGTCATTTGGGTGTAACAGGACTTATGACCTGTCTTTTTATGGTTGGCTTAAGTGATCACTTTACACAATTGTAACATTCGCCATTTCCACCCATGATAGAATATACCATGCTTATTCATTTTTTGGAAGTTGTATATATGTTCAAATTGCGTGGAAAGCTTTCATATATGAGTTGTAAGCGCCTTTTCCATGCGGCCTGTACAAAGCCATTTTCATTCCCCTAAATCCCCACAGATGTCGCTAATGAGAAAATCTACAATTGATTTTACGGAATTTTGGGAGCAATATACTTTATTGTGTGTAATGAAATTCATCCGAATACTTGCATTACACTAGGATACGCCAGGAAATATTATTTCCAATTTTTGTTAAATTCCTTTTTTTACCAGTATTTACAATTCAGAATATTTTGAGTTTGTTCAAATCTTTCAGAACAGTGCTGGATTTATGTCTCTGTGACATAAATCCAGCACTGTTCTGAAAGATTTGAACAAACTCAAAATATTCTCAATGATTTTCACTCATCGCATCGTCTGAATCATGTTTCGATATGATAATGCCCTCTTGTCGCAGGATAATGAACTCGCATTGATCAATATTTCAGCGAGACATTGAATTTACACAAAATATTTATTTATGTAGATATTTATACACGAGTCTATATAATTATTGCAAAATGGTTGCATTAACTAATATGTATGTTCAATCGTTCCCGCTATGCAATTTCTAAAGCAATTTCACGATCAGACAACTTTTGAAATTAATCTAAATCTATAAGTTTTTCGATTCATTTTAATCAGATTAAACCAGAAACTTCAAAGGATTTGGATTAATCACAGAGAATGCTTATTCAGAACGTTCAGATAGTTAAAACGGTTTTATGATTTAGTAAAAATGAATGATATTTTATTCGTTTATAGTCAATATGATTTTTAAATGTATTTTTTAGATGTAGGTACGTTCTCAAAACATTTACTATATCTAGGTATTTATTTTAATTAATTAAACAACTTTGTATTAACCATAGATATTAAGTTAAATAATAACTCTACGTCTACCGGTTTCGATATCACCGTACCTTCATCAGAACGGACGCAAACATTTTTGCAAACGCAAACAAATTTGCGTCCGTCCTGATGAAGATACGGTGGTATCGAAACCGGTAGACGTAGAGTTACTAGTTAAGTGGTTAATACAAAGTTGTTTAATTAGTTTAAATAAATAAATATGTCCAACCACAAAGTTAACGCTATAAACATCAAAAATTTTTACTACCTCGGCTGCATATCAAGGACTATGGTAATCAATGAACATAACTAGACATCTTAGACATCTTTAGACAGGCGGCCCTCGTAGTGCAGTGGATATGACACTGGCTTCCCACACCGAGGGTTCCGGGTTCGATTCCCGGTGAGGTCACATTTTAATCAATGTGATTTACTCAAGCCTGGGTGTTTTGTGATGTATTTCGCTTCTGTAATTGGGCCTCCTGGCCTGTTGAAGCGTAAAAAAAATACGTTTTTTTTTTTAAATCTTAAAAATTTGAAATCGAAAAAACTTCAGATAGAACGTCACACTCATTTCTTATTTGACACTCAAATTTCGTTCCTTCCACGCTCTTAAAGATTCAAATATTCTCTTCTACAAAATTATTTAATGCCATTTTTAGTCTGCAAGATTTTACACGGGATTCAGGTAAATTCAGTTTCAAGTTTGCACTTAGAGTAAAAATATTATTATTTTTCTTAGTTGGTATGAGTAGGTAGTTATTGCATATGTGTTACTAGGTAGGAGTGTAGTAGAGAGGCAATTGAGATGGATTGTGGTGGTTGAGCAGATCACTTTAACCAGGCGATTTCCATGGATCTTCCCCGAATTATATCCAGAGGAAGACCAAAAAATTCATGGGAGGCGCAAAAGGATAGTCACGCATTGGGTGACGTTATCCAGGACCGAAGAAAGTAGACTACGACTGTGAATTGCGAAGAAGCCAGGGAAAAGAAGAAGGTACGAGTTATCCACTTGAATTACCTAAATACACTGAATTACTCCGCCAGAGTTTATACACACGGTTGATCTTCAGCAACATTATTTTATTCCTTAATCTATGATTGTCCATTCAATTTCGCCGATATCTTGGTTTCTTACTATTTCAATAGAAATTACTACATGCTTTTCAAATTCTGTAATATATGTACGTACCTCATTTCGTCGATCTGATCGTTTCGTATACTGCATGCGTAATCTATGTGATCAATTTATAATTGTGTATATAGACAAGGATAAACTATTATAAGGCAAGAATTTTCTGCATAAGATAACATTTTTATACCGTTTACGAGTGAGGTTAAAACATTGAGATATTTTATGAAAATGGTATGTGACGTCAAAGCTTCGAATTTTTTTATATTGAAACCGAAAATTCTATAATTTCGTTCATGTTATTTATAGGCGTATTGATTATTACATTATAAGGTTAATTAATATTATTTTATTATGATTATTACATTATAAGGTTAGTTAATATGTTTATATAGTTTAGAGTCCCGAATGCAAAACCTTCCACCTTTCGAAAATATGCATTTAGAGATAATGGGGTTCAAAGTTTTTCGATCCTCTAATTCAAATAGGCATAATATCAATACGACAAAATAAAATAATTTTGTTAATGTTTCTTTAAAAAAATCTCACTTTAAAATGGATATTCTTATAGGTACTTAACTTTAAAAAAAATCTCAAATGCAAATGTATCAATTACTTTTCATCGCAATACTTTAATGGAAAGTCGCGCAAAGATGATTTTTTGGTACTTAGTACATTATATATATAGTATGGTAAAAACTGCTTAAAAAATATCTTTTATTGATTACTAAATCACCAGAAACAAACTTAACTGGAACACTGTTCTTTAATCAAAAATAATAATTTCGTTGTCTGTCCGTCATAATAATTCAATAATTTCGTTTGAATTCACGGCTAGAAAAACTAAATCAGTTGGCCGGAGATGAGGCTTAAACCCCAGGCCACCAAACCCGAACCGGCCGCTTCGCGCATGTTGCTACAGCCGTCTTTCCGTGGACAGCCAAAAATGTATTATAAATATATACTAGGGCTTAGCAAAGACGTGAGCCAATGTTTCGTCATTTTTGACGGGTTGCAGCTATTCATACTAGTTTCGCAGTAGTCACTCGTCTTTGAAACACTTTAAATTCGTTTTCTAGAATATTCGCCACACTTTATTCGTGCTGTCTATTACTGGTTTCTATGGTTTTGCCCATACGCTATGATATGATATAAACTTGTGTTTTCTAGATCCTTCCAGTTCTTTCTAATTTATTTCGAGCGTTCAATGTTAGGAAACCCTCGATCGTGTACAGTTCCTTATACTTCTAGCATCTCTTAGCAATACCTGTATATTTATTTACTCATTCACTCCACACTATTACGTATGGAGCGTATACATACTTTATACATGGCCCACTTATACAAGAAAAGAAGAAAATATAAAAATAACTCGGATTTGTAACTTACAGCGACTAATTTATAATTGATGTAATTTGTTGTTGTTTGTTTTTGGTAAATGCACAACTTATTTACCGAAATTATTTGAAATGCGTTTCAATGTGTCACAATGTTCATTTTTACTGCGCTTTTTCTGACGACCCAAATACCTGCTGATTTCAATTTTATTTCGGCGAACGATTAAGATGGATATAGCATTGAATATATAACATATGTGTGCAATGCGCGGCCACAATTAGAGCGACGCATCTCGCAATCAGCGTCTGTCTAGATCAGAGGAAACTTGATTCTCTCGTCCAATAACTAGCTCATCCATTATGACAGTCCGTCATTGGCCGCTGTAGCAGATTATTATATATATATACATACGAAATAATTTAATACGAAATGTCTAAGTGGTCTGCGGAAGAATCTATTAATCATAATAATCTGTTTCTTGTATAGGTAGATGTGTGATATTCTGCAGAGTATTAAGATTACTCTGCAGAATATCACACATCTAAATGATCCGTGGTTGCCATGATACTTATTTTTAGATAACAATTAAATAGGTTTTTTTATTAGCCGAATTAGTCTACCAGGCGAACATCTGTCACGTAACAAAATCCGTGTACATTTTTTCATAGGAATAATACGCCGGAGCGATTTAGGCATTGTTGACAATAAATTTGTTTTCTCATCCTACATCAGGTTTTGATAATTTAACATTTATATGCCATAGGATAGATGAAAAGGTCGATAGGCGATTATTCGGAGAACTGTTTCCCCCAGTAAGCCGATAGGGTGAGTAAGCTATTAACGACACTAAAATGTGTAAAATTGAATAAAAACGATGTCAATTATTAAAGAGTTAAGGTTGTTATTACGGTCATTAGACATATTTAACTGTAATTTCGGATATTTTATACGCACCGTATGTATTACCGAGAGGCGAATCTCGACGTTTCGTTGGATACTTATCCAACGTCATCAGGAGGACGACCTTTACCCGCGGAGGTGGAGGTTGGACTGATTAAAGGTGCCCTAGATTTACGCCCTAGAAAGCAGCACCTTTAATCAGTCCGACCTCCACCTCCGCGGTTAAAGGTCGTCCACCTGATGACGTTGGATAAGTATCCAACGAAACGTCGAGATTCGCTTCTCGGTAATACATACGGTGCGTATAAAATATCCGAAATTACAGTTAAATACGTCAATTATATCGCGCTTACACGAGATTCACAGTTTGAACTGTCATCGCCAACTATAATCCAAGTTGATGCAACCGGCCCTAAGTCAACTGAATGTAGTCTACGTGAAATGTAGTCTATCGGCAATGCAGTGTTCCGAGCCCACCAGCAACATAATAATATAATGTAAATGAACGTACAGCACGCAAGAGCAGCGCGGCTCCCGCGCGCCGAGAGGCACGCTGGCATCCCACGAACGCAACCGCGGAATGTAATCAGATGCGTTTGCGACATTTTTTATTTTACCCGAGAGCGCATGCGCGGGGTCACTTTGAAGTCTTCCCGATCGCCGCGCGAATATTTCCGATCGAAATAATTCGACGGGCAATGCGAGCCATCTAGCGGCTTATCTTTCCGAGTAAATCATAGCGGGAAGAGAGATAATCGTTACTGGAGCGATGGCAGCGTTTGTTTTTGCCGGTCACGGCGGCCACCGTTCAGCGCGGATCACAGGTCTCGACGCCGCGCTGCATCGGATTACACTTTTCCCGCCCTCGGGCTTGAATTATTCAAAGTTCAAACTGGGTACCTGCCTGCCCGGCTGCGAAGTGCGCCGACATTGGCGGCTGTGGCGCGGGGGACCGCTGGCACCTATCGAATAATATTCAAAGCTATGGAAATGGACCGTTGGCACCTATCGAATAATATTCAAAGCTATGGAAATGAGTTCGCTAATGTTGTTTTAATTTCTTCCATCAAAGCACCGACCCTCAGCGCGGACCACGCGTGATCTGAGTAAATAATCAAAGCCTGCATCACTCGGTACAGAAATTGTTACATAAATCTTCACAATAATAAGCTTGTCTGTCTGACGCCTTAAATTTGAAGCGACGTGTAGAAATTTATTTGGAAGGATAAGCTATTTCATCATCATACGACATTAGAAGAAGATTAAGCAATTAAGGAATATGTCGCGGCAATGTTGGGACGTTAAGGGTTTAATGGCCCTTATCCACGGATGAGACTTAAGCCATTAGGGGACAAATCGCGAAACATTCCGCTCGACATGTCGCATCAACATCTACGCTCATGTTTCGGGGACAATGACGCGGTCATTTGACATGTACACACCGGGACTCGCATATCTTGTCGCGGAAATGTCACCCGATGAGCTTATGTTGACAGATGCGGTATCTCATTTGGCGAAAACGGGGTTCCGCGCAATTCGAAATGTTTTTTTGGGTCGCAATTTCAAATAAACGAGGTTTTACTGTAGTAAATTGAATATTATTAAAAACAAGGTCCTTTTTACAAATAATTATTGTTTTCCAGACGTCGCGGAAATATATCGCCTTATGAGGTTATGGTGATAGCCGCGTATCTGTTTATGTTAATGAGTTTATCGAAAAGTAAGAGGAGAAAAAAGAGGGGAATGCGAAATTATTTACTGCAAAGAGAAAGAAGGACGGACATTCTATGCGATCTTCGATCGATACGGCTCGATGAGTTCGAGAACGATTTCGTTTCCCCGCATTGTCATCTTGACAGATACAGCGCATGCGTATTCACTTGTAAACATACCACGTGGTACTGACGCTCTGCGGAATGTTGCAGTGAGTACGCTCGGGTACCGTGCGCATGGCAACGTTGCCACGGCACGTAGAAATGCCGCGCTATGTTGTGCGCGAGGTCGCGGAACAGTGCACGACATTGCAACGTCACGTAGATTCCATGCCGCGCGTGCTGTTGAGGGACAACTTGTCCCCTAGTGAATACATGGCTTAAGGGTTTAATGGCCCTTATCCACGGATGAGACTAAGATATCAGAGAGTCGATAAAGATATGCCTTGATTGCGGCCATCTAATCCGCGTGCGAGACACATGATTGATGATTCATAAATTGATTCAACTCTATTATCTACTGTTTTTTAAGCGTTTTGGACATGGACCAAAATGGTTCTATAAAAAATCTGCAAGATCTGTTTCATAACTTTGCACTTGCACTACACATACACTGATACGATTGTGTATAATATAAAGAGTGTATCAGTGTATTAGAAGGTGTTCTTGCCGTGGATAGGAGTCATAAAAAGTTTACTCTACATATTTTTTATACATAAATATACATTTTAGAATATCCATAGATTTCTCCCTTGTTGAACCTTTTATCCCTTAGAGCCTTATTTATATATTTGTGTGCACCTTGCCTGGCGAGATGAAAGCTTCTGAGGGTACAGCAAAGGGTTTCTTAGGCTATATTTTTACAGAGAAGTAGCTATAATCCATAGAAAATGACGGAACGAGGGGAGTATTATCCAATCCAATTATTATTTTTCGGTTAGCGATGAGGCGGCTGTAGCAAAATGCGTTAAGCGGGCAGTTGGGTTTGCTGGCCCGGGATTCAAGTCCCATCTCCGGCCGTTTAATTTTTTTTTTTAACGTTTAAATTATAACGGGCGTCGCACAAAGTTACGAACGGACAAATAGACAGACAGACAAACAGACAGACAGACAGACGGACGGACAGACAACGAAATTATTATGTTTGATGACATAGACCTACCATAACAGACTTTTTTTTGCTAAGGTCTTAGAAATATGGGATGGGAAGAATGTAACACCGCAGGTTTAGCTTTTTTTCCTTTATAGTAAATTTTTTCTTTTTTTTCTTTAGATTTCTTTTTTTTAGGAAAAATATTCATATTTATATATAATTAATACATACATATATTTTATTTATTTCCAATCGACAATTTTTTTAACGGGTCAGAAAATGTGTTAGCAAAAATGCAAAGCTTTAAGTCGTTTATCTCCATAACTATTGATATTACCACATTGTTGCTTGAACAATTTTGACTCATAATTAAGGCAGGAATATACCAGTAAGTTATTGTGGAATAGCTTTGTTGCACGCCGTATACATAGTTTTTTTTTACACATAATTATAAAAAAATCCCCAATAATAATAATTTCGAATGTCCGTCCGTAACTTTCTATCCCATAGCTGATCTCATTCCGTTTTAAAAATTAGTATAATTTCAAAATTGTTATTAAATAAAATGTACACATTGACTCTATGCTTTTTTAATAAAATAATGTGAATTAGATTTTTTTTAAATATGTATTTCGGTTTAATGAAAATTAAAACTAATGAGTGCATCCATTACTATATTGCTTATATGTCATTGGTATCAATCATTAATAAAAATATGTAGTTTTCTATGTAACAATGCCCGTCACTAACGCTACCAAATGACACAAACAATGATGAGATGTATAACATGAGGTACAAAAAATGTATAATTCTCTACCTACCAATGTCCGTCACTAACAATAACGTTCAAATAATAATGAGATATAAGAAGCAAAATAGCATAAATATCTATTCAATAATATGGCCATCATTAAGATTAACAAGACGCTACGCTATTCTAGATAGAGCTGTTCTCACAGCCTTAACTTGCGGCCGAAATATACAGTAAAAGTATGTTATTTTTACTTCCTTTCTTTTAACTCGTAGCGTCTGATTGTCTACTTGTCGGCTTGTCTGCTTGTCTGCCGAAAATACTTTGGATCGAACTTTTCCCGCGATCTAATCGAGCTAAAACTTTGCAGGCAGACTCGTGGCGACGACAAAAATGATCTAACAAATTTTCGTTTAAAAAAATTTAATATTTATAGTATAATTTTGGATTTTTCGAAATTTTAACGATTTATATATTGTTTAATTTTCGAGCCCGACGCGTGGAGTAGACGCGAAACATGTTTCAATGAGAAAGGGAGTATAATAAAAACTTGGTTTTTATGGGTTAGTTTTTTACTTCCTTTCTTTTAACTCGTGGCGTCTGCCTGTCTGACGAAAAAACTTTGGATCGATTTTTTACCCTTTTCCCGTGATCCAATCGAGCTGAAACTTTGCAAGTAGACTCGTGGCGACGATCAAGAAGATCTATAAAATTTTCGTTAAAAAAATAAATAATTATAGTATAATTTTGGATTTTTCAAATTTTTAATGGTTTTTTTCATACAACTGAATAAGTCGTATGGAGATTCCCACGCATATGGTAGACACGAAACCCGAAAATGAGAAAGGGAGTATTTTAAAAACTACTTTTTTATCGGTTTTGGCTAGTGTATTATAAAATGTATCGTTTTACAAAATATTCGATTTTTTTACGATCTGAGCGTCGGCGATTGGCTGTTGGCGAATTCTGAATTCATTCGTCATTAATGTAAAAATACTTATTACGTCTAGAATTCTAACTCAATGCATTTAAATATTCCACCGAACCTTACGTAATCCGGAGAAAGATCCTATCAGTGATTCGGACACGGCACGCCTCGACAGATCACTCCATCGGGGATTTTATCATATTGTGACCGGCATGCCCGGAATGCTAAGGTTACGCGGTGCGTTCATAATGCCGGCCGAGTTACGTCGGCGTAGGTCATTTATATTATTTTTTAATTATTTTTATTATTTATTATATTATAATATATTATACAAGGCGTTCAGCATTAAAGATTGCCAAAAAAATGCATTCAAATAAAAATAGAGCACTTTTTTGGTTTTGAAATTAAAACTACTGTTTTAGTAGCAATATTCAATTCAATTCAATTTATTTATTTTTTAAATAACATTTACATTCTTCTTTTTCTTCTTCTTCATCAGCCTTCGTCTTACCACTGCTGGATATAGGCCTCTTCCTTATTTTTCCATTCTTCCCTGTTGTTGGCTAATTGTAGCCATTTCTTTCCCCCCACAGCGACAATATCATCGGCCCATCTCTTTTGAGGTCTTCCGATGCCTCTTTTATTTTCCCAAGGTCTCCATTTCAGAACTCTGGGAGGCCATCTTGTAGTATCCTGTCTTGCAACGTGTCCTTTGCCATTTTAGCTTCGCTACACGATCCATGATATTCACTACTCTAGTTCTGCGCATTATATTTACATTACAAACACAAATTTAATTCGTAAATGTTATAATTAATTTATAGATATATAAATAAAAGCAAATATTTAACATACATAAAATCATCAAAAATCACATCAAAGGTGTAAAAGAATCCTGGTTCGGAATACCCTCTCAGAGACATGGAACAGATCAATATACAGAGTAATATTTTTCAGCATAGCAGTAGCTCTTCCAACAGGCATAACTATTGGCAGGTTGGTCCTGTATATTGGAATGTGAAACAATCTATGCTGATCTTGTCTTATGTAATTATCGGGAACATACAAACCAATGCTCCACATAATTTCAGGATTGTCGATCATACCGCGCACAACCGATAAAAATGCGTACTCAGATACATATTCCTTCTAGTCTTTAAACTATTGTAACGAGATGGCGAATCTGAACTGACAACAATACAACGGCGACACGCAACGCAGGGTTAGTCACCCGTGACCGCACTCTTTCTAAATTACTGATAAATTCCATTACACTTGAAATATTACTTTGGAATCGTCTAGAATGCTCTAGAACAAATCTCTTGAAGGAATTTATCTATAAAAGGCGTCACGCAACGCGGGATCAGGCATTTCATTTTAACTATAAGTGTGCGAAATTTCAGCGGTGATATTGTAACTCGCGATACTACCAAAAGAGCGAGTGCGGTGATACCAGTTGAAGTGATAAAAGGGATACCGGGGCGAGAAGTTTCTACGTGCGAACATTGAACGGAGATTCCTAGGACGTGATCAAAGCAATAGAAACAGTTAATTAGTGCAAATTTAGTAACAGTACAATAAAAAGTGTGTACAAAAAAATAACAGTACAAAAAAAATGAAATATTCTAGAGATATTCAGTGACTATAAAATTAAGAACGGTACTACAATTTAACTCGTGTTCAGTGACTTTCTTTGGTAATAAATTCAACTAAATTGATTTCCAGTGTTTTAATTTGTCTCTTAAAGCCACGTCCCATGACAATATTATTGTTATTAAACCTTTCATGAGATAGGAGCGTACTGATTATTTATTTTAAGGAAGCAAAGAAAGGATTTAAGAAAGATTAGTAATGCTTAGTTAACTTATGTTGTGGTCTAGAAGATTATTAAGGATATGCTGGATTGACATACCTACGCATACAAAAAGTGAATAAATAAAATAATAATAAATAAATAACATTAGCAATTGATTAGAGAGGCAATCCTGAAAAAGTAGGACTGGTAAGAAGTAGTAGTAGTGGACTAAAGAATAGTGCTACAATTAAATTCGTGCCTAAAGATTTTAGTGACTGAATAAAACTTTGATGAATTTCAAGGGTTTCATTTGTTTTCCACCGTCGCGATCCCGTAACAATATGAATATTTTTCCATTATGCATGGACATTTTTGAACGTAGGTTATGCCGCTAATATCGATGCTATATAAAAATAGTAAATTTTAAAAATCGAAAACCCGACTGCGTAAAAAGTAAAATTTAAATAAAAACTGAAAAGAAAGAAATAAGTCCAGTAGTCTAGAATTCTGTAAAGTAATATTGAATAACTACACTATTGAAATAGTTTCATGATCGATAAACACATAAAACAAATAATGAATTCTAATGCGGAACATGGCGACTTTAACAGTAGTCCCACTTAACATTATAGTTCGTCGACTTACATTTTTTAATTTTACAGTATGGCGTCTGGTTGTCGCCGTATTGAATTCTGATTACGTCATGTCGTTAGTGACACTTGCAAGATTAAGACAAATCAGTTGACGTAAGAATCATTAAAATCGGCCCAAGCGTTTGGTCTCTAGAGCGCCACAAAGAACAAACACACAGACTTACATAGACTGATAAACACATTACCGTCCTTTGCGTCACGCAGTCGGGCAAAAAGTGCGATTATGCACAGAACACAGGAGCATTTCATTTGTTAAAGTGAATTAATTTTCGTTTATGAAAAGTATTTATAATATTATTCTTCTTCCTCTTATGGTGCTATCTCCTATGGGAGTTTGGCGATCATTCTGGCGATTATGACTTTGCTTACCGCCGCACGGAACAAGTCAGTCGAGTTACACTTATACTAGTCCCTTAAGTTACGCAGCCAAGGATACGGCGTCTTCCAACGCTTCTTTTACTATTTACATACTTCTCCTAGATGATGAGTTCTTTTAGACTATATTTTGGTCATCTCCACAGCACATCTCGGTCTTTTTCTATTCGCCGAAGGACTTCAACATTCGTCACTCTATTCACCCAGAAAACTTTCAACATGCGTCTATAGAGCCAAATCTCAAAAGACTCGACTTTGCGGATTCGTTTTTGGTTTAGTATCCATGCCTCCACCCCATATAAGAGGATGGCAAAAATATAACAACGAACAATACGCATTCTAAGTCGCAGACTTAGTTCACGGTTAGAAAATAACGATCTCATTCTGAGAAACGCACTTCCTGCCATCTCTACTCGAGCTTTTACTTCTTAAGATGGATTCTATTTCTCCATACACCTAAGTTCTTCCATTCACTCCATTCACCCATACACCTAAGTACTTGTATTGCGTGACTCTTTCTATTGGTTCGTTTTTGAGGGTTATATTTGACGTCGAAAGTGATATTTTTGACACTATTAACAATTTGGTTTCGCGCCATACATGACCATACCTAGTTGTTACTCGATTCATTCACGTTTTTTACCAGTGTTTGAAGGTCATGGGCTTTGTCTGCAAATAGCACTATATCGTCTGTGAATCTAATATTAATAGTAATAATTAGAATATTTTGAGTTTTGTTCAAATCTTTCATAACAGTGCTGGATTTATGTCACAGAGACATTATTAATCAATTAATGTATATTATAGATATCTCACAGAGACGAAACTGTATTAATAATACAGTTTCGTCTCTGTGAGATATCTATAATATACATTAATTGATTAATAATGTCTCTGTGACATAAATCCAGCACTGTTCTGAAAGATTTGAACAAACTCAAAATATTCTGAATTGTAAATACTGGTAAAAAAAGGAATTTAACAAAAAATTGGAAATAATATTTCCTGGCGTATCCTAGTGTAATGCAAGTATTCGGATGAATTTCATTTACACACAATAAAGTATATTGCTCCCAAAATTCCGTAATCAATGTAGATTTTCTCATTAGCGACATCTGTGGGGATTTAGGGGAATGAAAATGGCTTTGTACAGGCCGCATGGAAAAGGCGCTTACAACTCATATATGAAAGCTTTTCACGCAATTTGAACATATATACAGCTTCCAAAAAATGAATAAGCATGGTATATTCTATCATGGGTGGAAATGGCGAATGTTACAATTGTGTAAAGTGATCACTTAAGCCAACCATAAAAAGACAGGTCATAAGTCCTGTTACACCCAAATGACTTCTATACCTACTTTCCCATAATTAATACAGTTTCGTCTCTGTGAGATATCTATAATATACACTAATTGATTAATAATGTCTCTGTGACATAAATCCAGCACTGTTCTGAAAGATTTGAACAAACTCAAAATATTCTGAATTGTAAATACTGGTAAAAAGGAATGTAACAAAAATTGGAAATAATATTTCC
Source organism: Agrypnia vestita (assembly GCA_016648135.1). Classification (NCBI taxonomy): domain Eukaryota; kingdom Metazoa; phylum Arthropoda; class Insecta; order Trichoptera; family Phryganeidae; genus Agrypnia; species Agrypnia vestita. Next base: position 35,300 of record JADDOH010000282.1, on the reverse strand, counting down.
TGGCGTATCCTAGTGTAATGCAAGTATTCGGATGAATTTCATTACACAATAAAGTATATTGCTCTCAAAAATTCCGTAAAAAATCAATGTAGATTTTCTCATTAGCGACATCTGTGGGGATTTAAGGGAATGAAAATGGCTTTGTACAGGCCGCATGGAAAAGGCGCTTACAACTCATATATGAAAGCTTCACGCAATTTGAACATATATACAACTTCCAAAAAATGAATAAGCATGGTATATTCTATCATGGGTGGAAATGGCGAATGTTACAATTGTGTAAAGTGATCACTTAAGCCAACCATAAAAAGACAGGTCATAAGTCCTGTTACACCCAAATGACTTCTATACCTACTTTCCCATAATTAACACAGTTTCGTCTCTGTGAGATATCTATAATATACACTAATTAATTAACATCAGTCTACAGACAGGAATATTTCCAACTAATTATAAGAAAACTATAGTTATACCAATTTTCAAATCTGGAGATCAGGAGGAAATAAAAAATTATAGATCAATATCGCTTACATCAAACATAGCAAAGATCTTTGAAAAAGTTTTTAAAAAACAACTTAATAGCTATATCCAAAGCAAAAATATATTAAATCCTCAACAATTTGGCTTTAGAGATAATTTAGGCACTCAGGATGCAATTGCCAAACTAACATCTATTATTTATCATACTCTCGATAGTGGAGAAAAATGTCTGGGAATTTTTGTGGACTTGAGAAAGGCATTTGATAGCATATCACATTCAAAACTTGTTTCAAAATTAAAACAAATAGGAATAAGCGGAATGTTATCCTGGTTCCAGAGCTATCTTAAAGAACGAAGCCAGATGGTGAGAATCGGACGTAAGCTAAGTGGATCACTAACTACATCTTTTGGTATTCCGCAGGGAACAGTCATAGGTCCAATACTATTTATAATTTATGTTAACAACATGTTCAAATTACCTTTAAAAGGAGAAATTGTGTCTTATGCAGATGATACTGCATTAATTATTATAAAAGGAAAGACATGGGGTGAAGTAAATATAAAAGCAAACAGAGCTGCTAACATTTTGAAATCATGGTTTGACAAAAACTTTTTGTCTTTAAATGCAGAAAAAACTGTATAAATCCCGTTTTCTATTACCAAAAAGGATTCACCTGAACATATTCATATAAAGATCCACTCCAATCAATGTGATGATAACAAAAATTGTAATAATGAAAATTGTCTGTTTTTGTCTGGTAAGAGCAGTATCAAATACTTGGGTGTCATAATTGACAGCAATTTAAAATGGAAAGAGCAAATATGTTCCACAGTCACTAGGATGAGAAAGCTCATATACCTATTCATAAGGCTAAGAAATATCTTATCAATAAACATGCTTAAGATGGTATGCTTTGCGTTTGCCCAGTCCATACTGCAGTATGGTATAGTTGGCTGGGGTGGAACCTTTAAGTCTAATATACTACCAGTGGAAATAGTTCAGAGAGTAATTATCAAAGTGATTCTGAGGAAACCCTCAATATTCCCAACAAGGGAACTTTTCAACATTTTTAACGTCCCAAATATTAATCAAATCTATAAAAAATTTGCGATACTTCAAATACACAAAATGTATATCAATAATAGAACATTTGGATGTTTTAGTAAGAGACCGAGATCAGCTAGAAATATTTTGATACCTAAATGTAATACTAGCACAGCCCAACACCATTTCTCTTATCAAGGAATTTCATTCTTTAATTCTCTTCCCAATGAAATGAAGACGGAAAAAAATTATAGAAAATTCAAGACTAAATTGAAAAATCTTCTACAAAAAACCATCACAATAACGCAATGAAAAAATCTTATCAAAAACAATCTATATATACTTTTAACTGTTATTACAATACCTTCTTAATTATTAATTTTTATAACTTAATTTATGTATACCTTATCTACTTATTCTAATGTCTCACATTTTTGTATTCTTGAATTGTTTATATCTTACTTACTTAATTTAATGTCTTAATTTTTATGACTTAATCTAATGTTTCTTTTTCTAAATCTTACTTATTTAATCTAATGTCTTACACTAACGATTTCATTACTAATAGATATATACATGTACGACAATGCCCCCACTTTTAAACACGAGAATAAATTCTCATTTAAAAGTGGGTAAGCGTCTAATATAAATGTGTATTAATTAAATTATATTGAATACTCTTAAGTTTGTACATTTTACCAAATAAATTAAATAAATAAAAAATTAAAAAATTAAAAAAATAAATAAAAAATTAATAACTAAATTAAATACAGATTTTTGTCAGTCTATTCGGGTAGGGTATGAAGCCGCGTAAGGGGAAGGAGGATTGGTAGACATGTTTCCTAGAATTGCGTTCAAACTGACTCTAATAAGCAAAGCGACCGATGCTAAATCAACCAAATGCTCTTACTATGGAAATTCTTGAATTCACAAATCAATCGAAAAATACGTGAATTTAACATAAGGATTAAGATTTCAATAATTAGGAACATGTTCTGAAAATAGTTATCTACGTAAATCTCTTATGTCAGCGATAGAATAAAATATATTGTTTTGGTACAAATATTTAAAATCAGACACGGATTATTTAAGATACATTTAAATTGACAAACACTTTCATAGGACGAAACCAATTTTTGAACAGAATTAAAACCAAAAATAAGAATTTTCATTTTGACATACACAAGAACTTTTAAATTGAGTGCAAAAAGTAGGTACACTACGTTAAACTTTTAAATGACTAAGGATTAAGTAATATAGTATGTTTTAATGAACTTCTTGTATTAGCCCATATAATGTTGTATAGAACTGAATAAAAGTGAAATAAATAGTATATTAGTGTTATATTAAAGAACGAAACAGAAAAAAATATATTAAAGAACACATTCTTATTATGAAGTTGTAATTTCTGATAAATTTCAGAAAAATACGAGACTGTAGCGTAATTCGTTAACGCACCTTCCCCGGATAGATAGGAGATCCGTGGTTCAGGTCTCGGTAGCAGCCAAATATTTTTTCGTTTATTTGATTTTTCTGTATGCTTTTTCTAATTGATTAATAAATTTGTTTTTTTTAGTATATTAGTGAATCATATGATTATGAGTATGTAGGGAAAATTTGGTGAACTTACAGACCACAAAAATAAAAAGACACGAACCAACGGATATTTTCTGGTTCGCATTCTGGTTTCGCATTTGGTTCCATACGTTTGAGTTGTTTAAAAAAATTACTACGAGCTTGTTAATTTTTAAACAATTATGAAAAGGTCAAACTAAATGCGATTAAATATTAAAAATAAATTTCTTAGCAAATAAGTCGCGCTTTGTTACAAAATTATGTGTTTACTTAAAAAGACTCAGTTTGGAATGAAATTTTTAAAAAAAGCAACGTCTATTGTAAAAAAATAAGCTTTTTTACCTAAGGAACTTAATTATGCAATAATAAATACTGTAATTGCATTATAAATGTGTCTTAAATATATTCGCAGGGGGGCGTACTTATTGTGCCCCATTTCCTTCGTCTAAAGATGGGTTTATGTCAACTCTAAAATTTTATTCTCTGTGGGTGAAATGGTTTATACGTCAGTAAATAGGTACCCATGATTTTTTTGCGGCAAATTATTTTCCTGAAATTGAGTATTTTCCACGAGAACACCGGGCAACTATTTTGATATAGCTTGCTGGGGAGGTATGGAGAAATATCTTGATCAATCATTCGCCGTCAGTGAAGGAAAATTAGAAAAGTTTCTGGTCGGTGACACTTCACATTGAAGAATTATCTCACAAATCCTATAATTTAATATATCATTTTGGTCATTTCTATCTTCTTCGTCTTTAATATAGATAATCCGCTTTTGGAGAGCTTAGATATGCTATTTCACTAGTTTATTTCGGATAATTTTGGATAAAAACAAATATTTACATCAGGGATTAATGTTATTTTCGTTAAAAATTTTGATAATATAGATTTTCTGTGTGCCAGGAATTGAAACGCCTTGATCAACTCACTTAAAAATGAATGTAGCTTTGAATAAATCGTAGCAGCCAAAAAAGATATGGTTGAGAGTCTCCTCCGAACCACATCACATATCGACCTGTCTACTATGTTCAGCTTGAACTAATCGGTAATTACCACGAAAAATCTAATCCTCATTCTGGCGATAATAGAAAATATTCATTTGGAAACTTTCCTATTAGTAAACTAGCGTTGATGAGGAATGTTCGTCAGAACGCCCTTTTCTTTCACTCCTTAAATATTTCTTATAACTGGAAAGAAGAAATTCATAAAGACAGGTCAATAAGAATTCTTCCATTTTTTTGAACTGTTAAAATGACGTGGGCTTGTTAGCGCTTGCACTTTTTGACCAAGTAAGGGTCTTGTCCAAACGATAAAGTTTTTCATGTTTATTTTGTCTAACACCTTATTAGAGATCTATAAATGGGGCATATGGCAAATGAATTTTTTTATTGTTTTTTAAATCAAAAAATTAGAAAGCATTTCACGAGTAGAATTAATTTTAGAGATGAAATTATTGAAAACATCTCATATTGTGTCTCAAAATAAATATGAATTGATCATAATACCTTTAAATTGTTATTTGGTGTAGCTTGTTGATGTGGTGGTTAAGATGCCCGCCAAGTGATCTGGTGGTCAGTGGTTTGAGCCCCTTTCCAGGACACCAGCAAGTTAGCTTAGTTTGAAAATAGTAATTATTACTTACTATTCTTGCATTCGTGTTCACATCTCTATTTGAAAAAAATAATAATAATAAATTACCAAAAAAAGACGTAATACAGTATTTATTTTATTGAATTATATTTTATCATACCTAATTGTAAAATGTAATATACCTGAATAAACATAATATAATTATATTACAGATAAACATATATATATTATAAACTAATATCTAAAAGTCACAACAGACAAATTGTTTCTGCTGCAACAGAAAAGCTGGGAATATGGAAAAAATATTTAAATGGGATCCATAGACCTAGAGAAAGCATACACGACTTGGTACCGAACGACAACCTGTGGAAAGTTCTGGACGAATACGGAATAGAGGGAGGCCTCCTCAGGGCATTTCAATCCTTGTATGAAGATTGCAAAAGCTGCGTACGAATAAATGGCGCAATATCGGAGGAGTTCAATGTCGGAAGAGGATAGATACAATGTTGCCCACTTTCGCCAATCCTGTTTCCCCTTTATATGGACAGGATAAGCCAGAGAAGCCAAACAACAAGATCCATGAGAGTAATAATCGATACCTTATTAAAATTCCCCATTTCCTTAAAAAAAACACTTAATAATTGCTATTGATTAAGTATCACTGGAAACAACCGCTATCTACTTATATTATTTGATTAATTACACCTACATGTTTCGGAAATACCTTTCCATTCTCAGGGTGTTATATATATGTCAAAATATCATAACGAATAATGTCTTTTGTTTTAAGTTTTTCTAAATTATTTGAAAATTTTTTTAAAATATTATTGCTGAAGTTCTTGATTACTCGCAATTATTGAAAATTTTTTTAGAATTGGGCTAGTAGTTAAATTTAATTGAGTATTAAAGCATGTAAATTCTAAAAAAAATCCAATAATTGCGAGTAATCAAGGACTTCAGTTAAATCAATTTTCAAATAATTTAGAAAAACAAAAGACATTATTCATTTTGATATTTTGACATATATATATAACACCCTGACGATGGAAAGGTATTTCCGAAACATGTAGGTGTAATTAATCAAATAATATAAGTAGATTTGTACAAACAATACAATCAATATTTTTAAAAATGTCAATCTACAATGTTGCTGAATCAATTGAAAAAAAAGCTTTTAATTGGTGAGTCATGACTTCACGATGTGAGAATATACCGTTGCATAATGCACGCGCATTTCATTGCATCCTAAAATTTCACTCTCAGCGCGCTTAAAAGTATGACATCAGTAATATTTATTTTTAATAATAAATTAGGTGCCTTGTATAACATTATATAATAAATCCATTATAAAAATATAATATGTTGGTTCTTCAATATTGTGGAAAATGTTGAAGTCTAAATGCAGAAGTTCAAACTTTATTCTAAGAAACTTCAAACAGACTCGGTTTTATTGTGAGATCATTTTAAAAGCTAGCGTTTTATATTATTAATGGATCATGAGCTCGAAGATAAAAAAATGGCTGTATAAAAGCTTCTAGGAAAAACGGTATAAGTGCTAGATATTCTAATAAAAAATTGTCTCCAATGGCGTCTTTTTTAAAGACTGTCAGTCGCGAAGTCTGCTACATCGGACGTTAGATTCATCAATCAAAATTACAAGTTCGGGCAAAGCGACAAATGGGATTACAGTTTGGCGACGGATTTTAGGGAAAATCTATTTTCTCCTTAGTTTTTTAATAAACTTCGGCGATTTCTTAGAACATAATTTAATAAGTAAATTTAATCGCTTAACCCTATTTACATTTTGTACACCTGAAATATTTTTAAATCAGCACAAAAAAAAAATTAGCGGGCTTACGTCTTTCCATTTAAGTAATAAAATCGAATTAATATAAATGTAAGCCATGCGTACGAGGTAGGTACATTATTTCATTTTGTTGGTGTTCATACCCGTAAACTCCGAGTCAACAAAACAATGAATGTCAAATGCATGGTTAAGACATACTTACATGGGATCCATTGAAAATTAATTCGATTATCTTTCTTAAATGGAAAGAGGTCTAATTTGATGTGCAAAAAATGATAAAAATAATATTGAAATGTCATTATTTATTAATAACACACACCCTTATGTGCTTTTACACCATAGAATAAATAAGTATAGTTATCCAAGTACATAGGAATAACATCACAAACAATTAATTAATATTAACAATATAAATACAAAAAGTTATAAGAAAATACTATAATTAATAGGTACCTATGTATAAAGTAGTAAGAAGTAAAAGAAAATACAATATGTAAACAGTAGATACAAAAGAAGAAAATGATTAAAAAATAAAATATAGTAACTAGATTAATACAACAAATAATAGATCACACATATATTATCGGAAAACTTTAAAATAGAAGAAGGTTAAATTTGTCTTTTGAATGTGTGTAGTTTACGAGCATTAAATTCATCAACTGAGCTGTGTTCATTACCCGATGGGCAATGCAGACTATATATAAGCGAATTGATACCACATGTTGTACGCTGGGTACCTACATAAAATAACTCGGTCTGTGGCGAAACAGACCGTCCAGGTACTCTGCATCCTTTGTCTTATAAATGTCTTTGGTATCCATTTTGTCATAGTTAATGAGGACACCCTACGTGTATTTTTATTGACATAAAATTTTCGTTAAGTCGTTGTTGTCAACTATATTTGCAGTAATACCCAACTGTAGAAAACAGGTCTAGATTCATTTGTTTGCTCATTCAACTGCTGTACGATGATGGACGAAATTGCCAACACCGAACGTGTGTCGGAATAAGGAAAGAAAGATTTTCCTCCTCAATCTCCGCCGATAAAGCGCATGGTCTAAACACTCGAAATATTTCTACTCCACGCACTAGCTACTTACACACTTGAAACTGCACTTACGGAGTCCGGTCTGGTTCTGGAATTTGCAGAGCTCCGTTTACAGAGATCGAATGTATGCTGCTCTTGCTGTGGTCACCGCCGAACTTCTCTTTTTGACCAATCTTAATTCTCATGGCTTCATCGAATTCGAAAACAGATCGATATGTCTATTTCCGAAAGGCTTAAAATGTTGAACCTAGGATACGTCGTATTTTAGGTACCCTACGAATGGTGTCAATCTTCCAACAGAGGCAAAGATAAAATGGAACGCCGCAACTCAATTGTCAACTGGTTCGGATTTTCTTAAGTTTCAAATCTTGGCTAGTGATTGGAGCAGAAAACTCCGGGCGCCAAATCGGACCAATTTTTATAGTTTTTTCTACTATTTCATATTCGCAAACATGCATATAATTTTTTTACATATATTCTTTTTTACTTTCAATGTTGCTTTTGTATTCAATAATATCTACTTGTTTTTTCTATACATATTTTATATTATATCTACAATTAATTGATAAATTTTACATAGTAGTTTGTTCTCATTCTTTATTCTTTATTTATAAAATCAATAATGAATCCGTTAGCTAAGACCCGAATATGTAACATGCGAATCATCAACAGAAGACGAAGAATTTTTCCTTTAAATGATATGTTTCAAATTTTTGACGTTCTTGACCCGAGGCAATTAAACCTTAAAATTTTACTAAAAAAAATCACAAGATCAAAGCAGCATACAATGGAAGCCAATAAACATGTATCACAAGGTGTTTATTTTATCTACCTCTTTTTAAAAAAAAATCAATCTCTTATATTATTATTATTATTGTACTCTAACCCGTTTTCCAATATTGTATAATTATTATTTATTCTGGAATAAGAAAAGTTTTAAATTGAGAAATATTACTGCCCCAAAACAGATTTCACCTAGTGGGGCGTTATAAGCTGAATTTTTAAAAAGTGTTATTATTATTTTATATAGAATATATTTATTAGATATTCAAACAAATAAATAAGTATTTAGCTGCTCATCTCGGCATACGTTCATCTTAGTGAGATTATTTGCTCTTTTTCTAACTAAATTTAAACAGCCAGCACACGTAAAATCTTTCATCTCTCCAGGCATCACGCACATATATATGTTTAAATAGAAGTTTTCGCGAAGAGGTATATGCTTTATGAAAAGGTTATTTTTCGGGAACTTCGCGGATTTGTAAAAATATTTTACTTTTGTGCTATATTTCGGTTACACTGGGATAACCATTCTCTCTGACAATTGAGAGATAACTCTACTATATGAGAGATACTATATATATATAGACATGATGTCTCAAAAAATGTGTACCTCTTCGAAAGATTGCACGTAAATATAGTGCCTACTAAACTTAATTTCAATTTTTTAATTCAAATTAAAAAGGTTGAATGTAAAAATTTTAGGTATCCAACTGATATCCCTATTTATCATTTTCGAAAGCACAAATTAATGAAATCGCAAAAATCACTATAAATTTCAGTTGTAATTAGGCTCGATAACTGCCTTTAATTCTTAATTGCTCGCGGCTCGCACCATAAACCAAATGGTTGAAATTTATTGACTTACTCCATTAAAGAAAGTCTTGTAGATTTGAAAAACATGGAAGATATTCAACTACCTCTTCATCGTATCCGGAATACATTCATCAAGTGAGCATCACATCACGATGGTTTTGGGAAAGTACTAGAAAAAAGAAACCTCATCGTCATCGAATAAGCTTACTTGAAAATGCAACGCACGAAAAAATGTGTGTTCCAACTTTTGGGACACCTCTTATAATGACGTTAATAGGAATATTCTGGAAGTTAAAACGATTAATATTAAAAACAATTCTTTGGACTTCTAAAGATTTTTGTTAGTGGCTATTTTGTTAATCAAATGTTCAAAGGAAAGATTAATACAATTCACAATTAATTTATTCCAAGAATGCAAACAAATATTAAATGTTGATGCCTCTCCATAAAAGTTTTCCCTTTTATATAACTTTTTAGGATTCAAATCCGTAATTGGGACATTCCTTTCCAGTATTTTCCTCGTAAAGTCAAAGGAAAATTTCCTCCGATGCCGTAGAGAAGCAATTTTCAAACTTTGTGTATATTTTATAATCTTGCCCAACTCGGTATCATCTCTCGTTCAAAACTTGAAAAAGTTTACATGGCCTTAAAATTAAATATACAGATATTTTATTTTGTTTTTAAAAAAATAATGTATGTAAAAAATAAAACTAAAGTTAAATTGCTCCGGATACATTGATTGAGTATAGATTCAATCATCAGCGCAATTAAAATCGTTGTTTCAAAAAAATCGCTTATTAGCATCAAATAGTATGTCGAATCGTTTCAACAGAATATAAAATACAGAGAGTATTAAAGAGAAAAAAAATCATCAAAAATCAGATTACAAAATTCGTATGGAACATTGTAGATATGAATGTTCTTAGGTTTTCAAGACCACTCAGAATCTTCTCGTTTGTGTCTTCTGGGGTATCATGCCATGTTTTTACGACCTTTCTGGCTGACGTTTTGGATCATCATCAGGGCTGATGATGGACCCTACAATTGGATCCGAAACTTTGGCCAGAAAGGTCGTAAAAACACAGCATAATACCCACGAACCAGAAGATACATTGACGATATTTTGTTTCTAAATAAGTATATGATCTTCTTTTCAATACTGAACCGGGGAAAGTTGCACGAAAGAAAAAGAGTTCTACGGAAAGAGACATAACGAGGCAGTTTTATGTTGTTTTTTTCCTTTTTTTTCCATTAAAATATTATTTTTATATGTACCATAATAAGTGTGTGTCTCTTTGTGGATTATCAGAAAATTTATTCTAAGTTTGCATACATGAATGTTTTAAATTATAAAAAGACTTAGATGCGTTAGTGGTCTTGGCTGAGGAGAACAATCTGCATTTTAATATAAAGAAGTGTACATGTCTTACCTAGAGTTGTTCATTAACACCAATAAAGTTCGATTATACAAACAAATAAAAATTTCACGCGTTGCTGAGATCGAGGATCTCGGTATTGTCTTTGTTGCCAGACTGACTTTCTCAAGTCACAGAAACCAACTAGTTACGACACTTTTAGCTTTTAAGTTTCGTAACACACATATTAAAAGGATTTTCGAATGATAAGTGCATCGAACAAATGTACTATTTCACTATTCGTTCAAAATTGGAATATGGAATGGCAGTTTGGAGCCCGCACCAAAGGAAATACATCGACATGATTAAGCAGATTCAAAAGGAATTCTGGCGCTACTTAGGTAAACATGCGCAAGAACAGGAGAATATCCTACATTCATGAACCTTGAAGTACTGCTGAGGGAATGCAACTACCGCAGCCTCAAGTCGCGCAGACAGGAGGAACTTATCATGTCGAGGGTTAAAATTTTAAAAAGTATAATTGATGCTCCGAACTTGCTACAGAGTTATGAACTGTTTGTATCAAATAATTTTAATAATTATTATTATTATAATTATAATTATTATTATATAATTATTATTATTATTATTATAAATATATAAAAGCAGGGCGATTATGGAGGCGATCGTCTTTTGATTCTTTCAAAGCTATCATTAAATACATCAACATGATCGCTCAATTCATTTAGGAGTTGCACACTACGCGTTATGGTGTACTTATTCATTTCATCTGTTCTGCATTTTGGGACATGAAATAGCGTGTGACCTCGATTTCGCAAATGTGTAATTATTTGGAGTCACCTTACCGGGATCGAACTTAGAGCCCTCGGTGTGAGAAGTGTGTGTGTGTCATGCCCACTGTGGTATTATGCCTATAAGGCTATGAGGCTATAGGAAACATTTACAGCCTATAAATTTATAGGAAATTTGATTTAGGAAGGTTTAGATACATAAAATTCAGTACATTTTAAATTAGTAATCCTCGATGACTGCATTCAAAATATTTTTTTTAATTTTTGGATATTGCTGCCATATTATAAAATTTATACTAATTAAATTTAAGTTTTTTTATATCGACTTGAAAATAACTGCATACGTTTCATATATATAAAACATTATTTATATACACCTATCCCTGCACAATTTTGCTTTAACTCAAGCGTTATGTGTTCTGTTGGAGGCTTGTTAGTTTAATAAGATCGATATCGGAGCCATAGCATCGTTTAAAATGGAAAGGAAACTACTAGTATATACTTTACGTGAAGGGCATATATTTTTTAGGGTTCAACAAACACTTCCTCCGCAGATTATAGCAGTTTATTTCGCTGCCTCCGCTTAAAGCAATATGTTCGACGGCCATTTAACTTATTTGTTATATTACTCAGTGCTTTCGCTTCCGAAACGTTAGTCAAATTGGCATTCTTTAAAGGTTGCGGATGTGGTATTAGAAGATAAGATATGAAATTTAGCAAAGGAGTTCATTTACAAAAATTTTATTCAAATGAATATTTAACAATATTTTTATATGTAATAATATTGTTAAATATATACTGGTCTATAAAAAGAATTAAAATTTTTTTTTAAATATTGTCAGGCGTATTCTAGTGTATATTCTGAAAAAATTTTCACTAATATTATTAAGAGGTTAAGTTTATAAGTTTTGATGTAGGAGGTAGGTAATCTCATCCGATTTCAAAAATTCTTTCAGAAATATTTAGAATAGACATTCAAATTGGACGTAGGCTATATATTATCCCGTTAAAATAAAATAACTTTTCGTGGAGATTAATTTTGCAACAGAAGTCGAAGAAAAAACGGCCGAGCTAATGGGTTTCTTACAAACGCTGCCTTAACGGTAAGACATATATGAATGTTTTGTATAAAAAATATGTAGAACTTAAAAAGGATTATAAAAAAGTCGACAATAACATGTGTCTATATGTTAATGTTAATTCACAAATTGATAAAATATGAAAAAAATATATATTTGAAATTAATTTTAATCTGTCGGAGATATAGACAGGGAAATTTTATTTAGATAAAAATTTCCCTGTATACTATATTGTTTGAACGAGTGGTTTAGGTTTTGTGATCGTATTTTTCACTTAAATATAAGCGTGTTTTTTTATAAATTATTGTTCATTTGTCAAATAACTCTATTTCTTTAAATAAATTTATTTCCCTCTCAAATATCATGACACGAGGTTAGATGATAGAAGACTTTGATTTATCCAATACATATCCCCAATTCTTTTAGTCCTTTAGTTCGCAAACTATACTAGACTACAATTTGATAACTCGATCGATCTAGTTCGAAAGCTATATATTTAGTGCAGTAGTAATGCATATTCCGTTTATGAAGACTCGTTCGTTCATGACCTCCTCACCTCCAGTAAACAAGTGCCATTATAACAATACCAGATTATAAAAACAAACACAATTTGTGCCAGAACTATCTTCGCAGTACGTAGGTCGATAACAATGGCAGTTTATTTCACTATAAACACATCTCACAATTGCACCATATGAGTAATGTAGCCCCGGCCTCTCAGGTCGCAAATAAATCTCAGACCAGAGCCGGCGCCCGCTCGTGCGGCGAATTTATAGCCGCAACTGTTCGGAACTTTCTGTACGTTCCTGGATTCGGAATTATCTAACAGCTTCAGTCGGAAAATGGAAATTAATTCACAGCTGATTCCTTAACACCCGAAACATTCCCAGGTCTTTCCAGAAGATTCCGTGACGTGAAGAAATTCAATGTTAAAAAGAGTTTAAAAAAATAATAAAAATTGAAAATACAGATTTTCAGGCGTATTCTAGTATATACGTTAAAATAATTTCTAAGAATTTCGTGTATACATTAAAAAGTAAATAGCTCTCCACTTTAAAAATATAGAGGTATCATTACCAGCCGCGAAAATTTATGTATATGTTAATGAGAAAAGACTTCAGATGTCTCTACCACAGTTCATTCAAATAAACTTTTAAAAATTTGATAATGTGTGGATGTTCTTACGATGTAATTGGTGAACGTTGCATTGTGTAGAGTGATTACTTAAGCCAGCTCATACAGGTTGTAAGGCCTGGGCGTTCGTATAAATAGACTTTCACCACGTTTTTCATATTGATAGTTTCATCTCTATGATAATTCATATAATCTATCTCAATTAAATTCAATGTTATAAAAAATATGTATGAGAGTTGCTTTATTTTATCGAAGTAATACTTCAATTTTATGAAAGCACGAACGTTTAACGAAGAATTGATAAGGTGACTTGAGACATTCGTGTAATGGATCTACAGAAGAATACTTAAAATGAGCTGGATGGACAGATTTACGATTAAAGGTGTTTTGAATGTTCCAAGTTCAGAGTCTTCTAGTTTATATTTTCTGGGGTATTATGTCATTTATTTATGACCTTTCTGGCCGAAGTTTGGAATCCCATTGTAGGCTCATCATCAGGGATGATTTCATCAACCATAATGATAGAACCTGTAATGGAATTCGAAATATCAGCCAGAAATGTCGTAAAAAAGGTCGTACAAATGATGTTATGGATAAATGTCTTGGATAAATAAAGAAAAATAATTAATTAAAACAATAAAAATTCGTAAACTTCAATATCTAGCACATGCGATGAGACATCTAGAGATCTTGCATCTCATAATGCAGGGAAAGACAGCCGGAAGTCAAGCACTCGAAGAAGGAGAACATCATTACTAAAAAACCTGAGATGGTGGTTTAACCTCTACTGTAGAATTATTTAAGGCCATAGTAAATCAAGTTCTTATAACCAATATGATAGCCAACGTCCGGTGAATGAAGATGAAAAAGTCACATTAGAGGTGAATTTTTATGTTCTTTCACAAATATTAAGTTAATATTATATAGATGTGCCAGAAACCAAATCATCAACTTATATAAAATAGATGATGTAAAGTTATCCCATTCCTTGTTGTGTCGCCATAACTTCAATTATAACATAATCACTCTCGTTGAATTAAAGCAGGTTACTCCACCCCTCCAGCCCCGATCCAGAGATAATCCCGGGAGGCGGTGATTTCCTGAGCCGGCGCCTGGAGCGAAAGGGGAACAATACAAGTAACGAATTGATAATCCCAAACCGCCGCAGGCCAGGACATGCAAACTTTTCTTCCTTCATCATTTGAACCGCAAATGTCAAATAATACCGTGGGAAGAGTTTCGTCAGACGAGCCAGCGGCATCGTTATCAATGATTCCCTTTTCATTTGTTACGCAATACACCGGCAATTCTGAAAGCCAGCCAACAGGAACATCCAATGCCGTGATAAACATTTCCTTACCAAACAAACCTCTACATATATTTATAAAACGGTGATAAACGACAGTAGATTAAAATAAAGTAAAATTAAAAAATTTCTTATAAAATTTATATATATATATATATATATATAGATATTAGGTCCTTACATATGAAATTGGCGTTTAGTATGGGAGGAACATAAAGCCGATTTTTTTTTATTATAATATATTATTTAATCAAAGTATGTACCATTGCTATCTATGCACTTTTGCCATCTCATAGGTAGTTCATCGATCCCTTTACTAAAAAAACCATTCGGACGGGAATCAATAAAATCTTTGAAGGCGGTTTGGACTGCCCCATCGGAGTTGAATTTTTTCCTTTGCAAGAAGTTATCCAAATTTCGAAAAAAATGGTAATCTGTTGAGGCAAGGTCCGGAGAGTACGGTGGATGTCTTAGACATTCCAATTGAAGCTCCTCTAATTTGGTAGCCGTCTGTTGTGCAGTGTGTGGTCTAGCGTTATCATGAAGCAGCAGTGGCCTAGAGCGATTAACCAGCCTCGGTTGTTTAGCAGCTAGCTTTTCCATCATGGTTTGCAGTTGCTGACAATAGACATCTGCCGTAATCGTCTGGCCAGATTTAAGAAAGCTGTAGTGAACGACACCAGCACTAGTCCACCAAACGCTCACAAGTAACTTTTTTGGAGTCAATTTTCGCTTGGGGCATGGTTTGGCTGGTTCGGCAGGGTTCAGCCATTGCGATGAGCGCTTCCGATTATCGTACAGGATCCACTTTTCATCACAGGTAATGATTCGATTTAAAATCCCTTCATTATTGTGCCGGTTGAGTAATGCAACGCAGCAGTCAACGCGCGTTTGTTGATTTGCTTCACTCAATTCGTGAGGTACCCACCTTTCAAGCTTTTTCACCTTACCAATTTGCTTCAAGTGGATTAAAACAGTTTTATCACTAACACCGCAGCCTGCAGCTAACTCGGATGTGGTTTGCGATGGATCCGCTTCCACAATAGCCTTCAATTCTTCATTATCAACTTTGGTCTCCGGCCGTCCACGGGGCTTGTTCTGCAGGTCGAAATTTCCAGAACGAAAACGTTGGAACCAAAAACGCACTGTGTTTTCTTTTGCGGCACCGTCGCCATACACATCATTAATCCTTCGAGCCGTTTCTGCAGCACTGGTGCCACGGTGGAACTCGTACTCGTAAATAACGCGATATTTCAAGTTTTTCATTTTGTAAACTGAGTGACGCAAAGAAAAAAACAATTGAGGAAAAAGCAAATGAATTATAATTTTCAAAACACAAATACATGAGTAAATAGCTGTATAAATTTGGATTTAGAATTCCTAACCAAAGAGAAGATATTTGAGATCAAATTTGCCAGTACGGCAAAACGCCTTTTTTTTAATCACTTCAATAGCTAAAATATCAACATATTTCTAGAACAGTGTTCTCATCTTCAGGATAACTATTATACTAACTATTTATATGGGAAACGTGTATGTAATAAATGTTTATAATATGACCCGGGTCTAATGAATCACTGAGCTGGCTCAAGAGACACTTTACAGAACGCAAAGTTAACCAATTCCACCGTAAGAACATCCACACATTATCAAGTTGTATCTTTGTTCTAAATCTGTATTCTTTCAAATGTTCTGGAGGGACTGTGCTAGAGACATTTTTGGTACTTCCCATAATATAATAAGATTTCGCAACTGGCAATGATACCTCTATATTTTTAAAGTGGAATATTAAGCAATATTCCTTTGTAATGTATATATGATATTCTTCCAAATTATTTAACATACACACTTTAATAGCCTGAAAATTATTTTTTTTTTTTTTTTAAATTAATTAATTAATTAAAAATTATTTAAGACCCTTTATAGACCAGTATAGCTTCATCTCTGTGAGACTTCTATAATTTATCTTAGTTAAGAATTGTCCCTCTGTGGACAAAATCGAGTAATTGTGTTACCAGAACATAAAAATATTATATAAAAATATTCTTAAAAATATATGTACCTACTTCTATAATTCACCTTAAAAAATCTTTTTTATTTTTATCCTTAAATTCAATTTGAGGCTAACCCGCCTTTAATTCCGTACAGGAATTTTCTTATTATTTTAATTAAAGAGATACATACAAATATTTTGCCCATTATATTATACATAACATTATAAGCAAATGTGTTGGAGCAAATCCCTGATTTTTTTTACTCTGGTTCGCGTTCTCTACAAGGAACAATAGGCGTGATGAAAGATTTTGAAATAATCTTCTATAATCTAGATACACGTCTACTTTTACCTAAAATAACATGATTTCAGTAAAAAACTAAGTATTTAACTAACTAACTGAAATGTATTTCTTCTTCTTCTTACTACTTACAATAATTTTCTTCTCACAACTTTAAATTCTCTTTTTATTTTATACAAATCTATATGATATACTTGAATCTTTTTAACTGCAATTTACACAAATCTAAATTTTACACAAATCTTTTATATGCACTTGAATCTTTAACAGCAATCTAAATTTACACAATTCTATTATATGTACTTGTACCTTTTTACTGTATATATCTGTTTTATGATATTTTTAAAATTTATATTTTGTATATTTGTAAAAGCCCGTAAGGGCGTTAAATAAATAAATAAATAATATATATAATTATTATTATTATTTTATATATTATAATTATATTATACATACAGATTTTAGCCCATTTGTTCAGACTTAACATAATGGATAGTACGATGTGTGAGTGTGGTTCGGAAGAGAAGACCTTCTTTAATTTTTTTGCCTGTCCATCTCGTAGCTTCCATACCCTTTACAGTGAGCTGATCAAGACTACTAAGTTTCAACCCCCGACCAATATTCGTCATCTTCTTACTATTTACTCACCAAATCTGATAACTTACGTTGATTTTTTATGTTTGTTTTTGTAACACCTCGATTATAACTTGTTAAATGGCACAAATCGCTCTTTGAGGGCAAACTGCTTAATTATAAGAAGAAGTAGAAGATATAAACAGAGACATTGATAATACATAAATAAAATACAAGAAAAATAAGCGGCATATAATTTCTCCAAATAACAGTGTCTGCGGCATGCACTTACAATAAAATGAAATACACGTTAGAAAAATAACGATAGTAAAAAAAAAATTAGAGGAGCATGTAAGCCTAGTAGAAATTATGCTTCTATTTTTAATTATTTTTCTTATTTATTTATTCTAAATTATTTATTACATAGAAAGAGGTAAAGGTAGTTGTTTAACCAGACTATTCTGTTCTAAAGCAAATACCTGAACTGTTTTTGAAATTTAGATAATACATGTGTGTAATACTTATAAAGTGCACTTAATTACAAATTCACATAACATAGAGAAAAAATCTTTTCATATTTACAGATCTTTAGCATGATTTTGTTAATTGATATTTACATATTGTTTAAAAATTTATACTATATTAATACAATAATAATATTGTCTAAGGAGATGATCAATACAATTGAGAACGCTTTAAATTATTAATATTTGTTTTTAATGTGGTACAAATGTAACTATTGCTTTGTGATAGCTAAAATAAGAGATAAATGTCTTCGACGTGTCTCGCGACGATTCAAAGGCATACGATGCGATGAATCAAAAAACAGTGTATTTTCATAAAAGTCCAAGTGCCTGCCCACTTTCATGTTTTATCGATTTTTGGTTCCGTATTCAAAAGTTTCAAAACTATACAACTTTGACAATCGCATTGAATAAATGTGTTTTTTGTTTTGAAAACGAATATCCGACAATTATAATTTTTGCAAAAAAATCGTAATGTTGTGTTTATCGTAATCCAATAAACAGTTCTAATTTTCAATTCAATAATCAATCATTCGTCAGCTTTTGAATTGAACATCTTTATGATTGGTTCTCGATCAAGATGGTCGACAATACATTATTTTTGTTACTGGAACACTGATTTCATTGGTCTCGCATTTCCGCTAAAATGCGCACGCTTCAAAAGACACAAAACAGGGTATAAAAGAGATGTTGCCAGTTTAATTTGACAGTGTTGGAAATACCAAGCATAATATAATACGGACAAAAACATTATATATTTAAGTAATTTTTGTAACAGGTCCACAAACAGAATCTTTGTATTCATTGCAATGGATGTTTCATGAAACAGAAATTATAGGTATATAAAATTTAGAGATTAAAATAACATTAATGGAAGATTGTATTGTTACCACCTAATATTTAATAATGATACCTTTAATATATGCTCACAATACTAATTTTCTTTCTTTTATCAGTTGATAATGGCCTAGACAGCCAAAACAAACTACCAATTACATGTAAAAATTAAATGTCGAACCATAAAAATCGTAAGATAAATTATAGAAGTCTCAGAGACGAAGCTATTTATATATGAGAAACTATATGGAAGTCTCTTAAACGATGGCCCAGGGCTTACAACCCACGTGAGTTGGCTTAAGTGATCACTCTACACAACGCAACGGTCACCAAATTCCATCGTAAGAACATCCACACATTATCAAATTTTTAATGTTGTTTATATATTCCAAATTGAAACCTTCCGTACATTTGAAGGGACTACGCTAGACATATTTAGTTATTTTCGTGAAATAGTATACAAATATTTTTCATCTTTTTTTTAGCATTTATTTTATATATATGTATCACTCAGACCAGCTCATACAGGTTGGAAGCCCTGGGGTATCGTATAAAAAAGAGACTTCCATACAAGTTTCTCATATAAATAGCTTCGTCGTGTGTGTCGTAATTGTGTTTGCAGAACACACATATGAGGCGTTGCGTATCAAAACCTACCTAACGCCATGAACTATTTTTTTGGCAAGTCGATTATGAAAGGCAGTTAATTTGGTTTTAGGTAGGTTTTGAAACTCAAGTTGATTTTTTAATAGCAATAACTTCAGATTGGCACATGTTATGATAGTAAACTAATATTATAAAAGAAGGATTGAGCTTAGAGAATATATTGAAATTCAAATCTAAAAAAAAACGAAAATGGTCGTTGGGTAGGTTTTGATACGCAGCTACTCATATAAAAACATTAATCTCTTTTCCACTGCATAAAGTTTACTTTCTTCCTCTTTTGATAGCGCTAAGCTTCATTCATAACTTTTTTTTAAATTCAATTCAACTCGACGGTGACACAAAATAAATATATATCAGGTCAATCAGAATGATCCCAATTCCTATACATTATAGTACAGATAGATAGTAAGTACTACACAGAATCTTTATCATTCCACTAGATAAAAATTCCCTTGTATTGATGTTGTCTTACACAAAATATGTATTATTTTCTCTTTATTATTATTTTCATCTGTAGCCAGACTAGTCATAAAATATAAATTCCTCACAACCCTCCCCAGACGACTGACGAACAAATAATTCAAAACATAAAATGTTTGAATATCTCTTTATAACAACAAAACGTGTCTCAAAATAAATTTGTCATTTTAAGGCAATTTTGTCCAATACAAGGCCCTTCCATCTTCCACATCCCAAACTGAATTCAAGTCGGCGGAAGAAGAAAATACGACAACAAATACAGGCTCACAGCTTTAAACTTTCCTATTGTCGTAGGCAGATTTTCTTTTTCGATATACAAACGGAATAACTTGATATTCAACAGAGGATTTGTCTGTTTATACGTGAACTTGTACGTTCCGGACCGCTTGGTGGTATGTATCTGAATGTATTTAAGTCTCTGTATATTGTGATGGAAGATTCCCAAGAGCCATCACCCTGATGTCAACCAATATTACCATAAACGGCTACTTTTGAGCACTTCAATGAGAAAAAACATATTTATTATTATCAGTTTATATGATATTTACGGAAATATATCACTTGTTTTTGCGTATTTTCTTCATTTTTATAAGAGAATCATACACTGAGCACTTGACACATCAATATAGTAAAATAGTATACAACATCGTACAAAAAGGCAGCAATATCCAAAAAATTAAGATTATGTTTTGAATGCAGTCACCGATGATTACTAATTTAGAATGTATTTAATATTATAGAGTGTACATATCTATCCCTTTAAAAATCATGTTTCCTATAAATTTAAGAATAGTAATAAATTAAATAAAAGTGGTGATGGATTTAAACACTAACCGTTATTTGAGATTTGTATCTGATTGCATCGACGTTTGCAATTCGACGGGCAACCATCGGTACTAGAAAATAATTATTATATCATAGTTATCATTCATAAAATCAGATACAAATCTCAAATAACTGTACTTAAAATAACGGTTCAACCATCACTAAATAAAAGTCATAAATAAATAAAAATTTACATGTAGGGAAGAAACAATATTCTACAGTAAAAGTAATTTTAAAAATACAAAATATGTTGATATGCGGTTTTTGTTCGCTTTTTTAATCCCGTCAAACGAATGAATTAATAGGCTCAGTGGTACAGTGCTATTTCATGATATGGGATGGGTTAAGGATTTCGTGGCATTCTCTACAAGTAAAGTTGATTCAATCGCCCTCAGGGCTCATGCGTGAAAATTATATTTCACATTAATTTCCCATCCGTACTCGAGAACTTTTCTGCCGAGATCTGTAACGTTTGCTTATTTTGTACACGCAAGAGAGTATTTGTGTTGCGTTGTTCCGTAGTGTAATATCATAATTTTATGATATCTACTTCCACTTGATTTGATTTTTGTGGTACCGTGTCTCGGATCATACTTTTGTACAATGTATTACGGGTTGAAAAACATGGATGTCGGCTACAAAAAGCATTTATTCTTTAGGAACCGGCATGCAAAAGTACCGTCATTTTTGACGGGTTACGGGTAGTTTAAATTAATGAGGTATAAAAAGCATAATTCTCTAGACGTCAGTCATTAACGCTACCAGATGGTAAAAATTAAAAATAATAATAATTTATATAAAAAATTAGTTTAAAAAGAAAGAAAATGCGTAATTCTCTATGTAACAATGTTTGTCACTAGGCCTGCCAGATGGCGCAAATAATAATTAAGTATGTAAAATATGAGATTTAAAAAGCAACAAATATGTAACAATGTCCGTCACCAACGATACCAAATGGCTACGCTACGCTAGATAGCGTTGTTCTCACAGCCTTAACTTGCGTTTGAAATATAATTAAAGGTAGTATGTATAATATTGAGTTTATTCTACTCAATATGGTAGAGAATGCAAGACCTGGTGCGCCATATAAGTAAGCGAATTTCAATATTACATATAAAATAAAACATGTTAAATAGAAGACTTTGAAGATGAAGAGAATGAAAATTTGATTAAATATACATAAATATGATTTCAAAAGCTCTTAAATAATATTCTTAGTTGTGGAGTAAAAAAGTAAAGGCAGCAATATCCAAAAAAATTTAAAAAAATATTTTGATTGCAGTCACCGAGGATTACTAATTTAACATGTACTGAATTCTAAATTTTATGTATAAATCCCTTCCAAAACATTCCCTTTAATTTATAGGCTGTGTTTCTCGAATTCAGTACATTACCTATAAATTAGTAATTCTCGATGTGTGCATTCATTTTTTTTGGATATTGCTTGCTACCTTTGCTTTTATACCCCGCAATTCACTTGTAATACAAATCATATTACTTATTATTTTATGTATAAAGGTTTTTATCACACATATTTTTAACTATACAACAGTCAAGGCCAATATTTTAAGAGGGATGTAGATCCCATTTTAAATATAATTTCTTAATATTCCAAAATTTTACATTTAACCATTTTTCGATACTTACGTTAGAGATTACAAAATAGGGTAAGAGTAAGGATTAAGTGTGTTGATATTAATGTCAGAAATTAAATGGATAAAAAGATAGTACAGGACTTAATTCACAAAATATATGGAATTTAACCTATACGTAGCCCAAAAAAAAATATGGAAAATGCTAAGAGAAAGAAATATACTGATTAATAAATATATACACAAAAGAAAAAAAATTCAATAGAAAAGTGGGAGAAGTGCTTTCAGGAATCATACAATGACTCAGAAGAAATCTCTTTGCCCGGGAAGTCTGCAAGGTTGTAATACAAATCATGTTACTTATTATTTTATGTATAAAGGTTTTTATCACACATATTTTTAACTATACAACAGTCAATGCCAATATTTTAAGAGGGATGTAGATCCCATTTTAAATATAATTTCTTAATATTCCAAAATTTTACATTTAACCATTTTACGATACTTACGTTAGAGATTACAAAATAGGGTAAGAGTAAGGATTAAGTGTGTTGATACTAAATGTCAGAAATTAAATGGATAAAAAGATAGTACAGGACTTAATTCACAAAATATATGGAATTTAACCTATACGTAGCCCAAAAAAAATATGGAAAATGCTAAGAGAAAGAAATATACCGATTAATAAATATATACACAAAAGAAAAAAAATTCAATAGAAAAGTGGGAGAAGTGCTTTCAGGAATCATACAATGACTCAGAAGAAATCTCTTTGCCCAGGAAGTCTGCAAGGTTCAAGATGTGGTCAGATGGGGGTGAAAGCGTCGACGATACTGGTACCAACACGTACAGAGAATCAGTACAACAAGATTACCATACTTATATAGCTCTGCAAGGCGTGCAGCGACTGAGAGATAGCTGGAATTCAGCATCACAAGAGAGAACTCCTGCACAAACAGATTCTCGAGTCTAAATAAAGTTGATGAAGAAGAAGATATTTAATGCCTATGAACAGCTGGAAAATGTTATTCACAAACTAAAGAATAATTCTAAATGTATGAACATGAACATCCTTTTTACGTGCGATATTTACGGATTGACGCGCTCATGGTATTAAAAAGGTAAACTTAAGCAATGATTCCAAATCTATGTACTTAATGAAATTAAATGAAAATCATACTTTATCCTGTTATTAGCAGGGTCAAAAAGCATGTAATCGTGGCTTGCATGACCTGCAAAGCTTCTGTGTGTAAATGTTAATGGCATTTAAAAGGTTAATCTTTCCATTGCATCAAAAAATTACAACTCACTCACGAAATAACTCACTCGTGGAGATGATCAATAGTTTTGTGGTTGAGTGTTTGAGCCCCATTCCAGGATACTATTTTTCCAGGAACTATTTTTTTTAATAAATAAATACTTAATAACTTCTTCAAAAACAGCAAAATAATTTGTGGTGACGTTATTAATATAATTAATAAAAATAAACGTTATTTTCACCATTTTTGTTTTGAAAATAACAACATGCTTCAGAGCCCATGGCCCCTTCGTCAGGATACAATTGTATACTAACAAAATAAAATACTTAATACTCTCACTTTATCGGCTAGAAGATGTCCGATGGACTTGGTATTCCAATAAAAAAATATTATTTTTCCAAATTGTCAGTCCTGCACATGTTGCTGTATTACGTCTTTACGTTACCATATTACTCACGTTATTGCGTGCATGAGATATTTTTTACTATGAAGATGTAAGAATTAATCAACATGCTCAGGCTGCATAGACTTGGCAGTGAGTGTGTGCAGTAAACTTGCAGGCCTAGCTGTAGCAGAAAAGAAACCTGCTTATCAATTTTGAGATTGGTGATGGCATATCTGTTTAATTTCCTAAATGAAAATCGTGTTATTGAAATTGCAATCACCTCTTGATAAATAATGCTGTTTATTTTAAGTACCAGGATTTATATTTCCCTTAAGATAAATATATTTATTCAATAAGTGTCACAAATTAGTTAATCAACAAAATTGTTGGCTAAGGGCATTTCTCGATGTACAAATAAATACTTGTTTTTTGCACGATTCAGACTAGTGTCGTACAGAAAGTTAATTTTAATCAGGGAAAAGAAAGTTCTGTTTAACGACTTGCCTTAGTTATTTGACTGCGCAAAACTAACGTAAAGTATTCGTAGAAATTTTCTTTTGCATAATTCACCAGTGGCGTCGAATTTCATTTCAATTAAACTCTTTTATAAAACATGAGAACTGAATATATTTTATTTTCCTCTTATTTGATACAAGCAAAACCTGTATACGAAACTTGAAAATCTTTTATAAAGTTATTAGAAGAATTCTCGATCTATACCCTTTCTTTGCTTGTGGCAAACCAAAGTTCTACACTATGTTTGTTAACAAACCAACAACTCCATGTTCAATAAAAGTTTAATATAAAACTTTATAATAAATATTTAGTTTCGTATCTTTTATTAAAGTTAAATGTTTATCAAAAATATATTTAAAATAAAAATTAACTAAGAAAGACTATATAACCTAATTAAATAACACCATAGTCAAGAAATATTTGTGATAGAAAAATTATACAACCGAGGAGCTGTAACGATATTGGCCTATTCAAATAGACATTGCTGAAAAATTATACGAAAATATCTATCTGCTAAAGTTTATAATAAAGAGAAGCTTCACAAACCGTTAAATATTCTGTGATTATATGTTTGCCGAGTAAGTAGGTGCGGACAAGCTTTATTATTCGTGAAACGTAGAGGTATGCCGCGCGTGTGACGCGTGCTTTACCTTTATTTTAACTGAATCGGACGAATCACAAGACGCGGCCGTTAGCCAATGAAACGCGTCCTGAGATGTTGGACTTTGACTTTTACACGTAAGTTGGAATCAAAAATGGCGAGAGATAGGGACTAGTTTTTAGCGACACAAATTGGAGAGCGGACTTGAGTTTTCAGCTTGGAGGTCGGCCGAGGCTTTGTCGAAGTGAGTCCGAAATAAGGAGGATAATTTAAAAGGACCGAGGAAAGAGCCGGAGTTTGATAGTAATTCAAAGGAGAATTGGAACAGTGAACAGATAAGCATTTCCAATATTATTTATTTCTATTGCCTTTTATGTGTATTATATTTGGAACCTTATATTGCTATGCGCTCATCAGATTTAATATATGATAATTCGTAGTTTGCGGCTGTGATAATCCAGCGGGCGTTCTTTCATAATACTTATGTAACTTTCAAATATGCAAAGGAATTTTATGTTATCTGTGCTGCCGACTGAATACACGGATTTCTATATGATTTGCCTAGTAGCAGTATAATGGTTGTTGTATAGCGCACGGGAGATCGGACGATTTTACTTGGGAATCTAAAATGGTTCAATTTTTCCAATAATTATACTTTGAATTCGGCATATATTGCACAATATATTGAAATTGGGGAGGCAGATAGGAGATTTATTATTATTCTCTTGGCTCTCGTATGCATTGCTATACATTGATTAATATTGGGATGTATCGTTATTCAATAATTATTTAAACTAAAGGCAAACGGGGTCGCGTTTAATATTTATTATTCCGGATTTAAAAGGAGATTTGGAACAGTATGAAAATAAATAAAATTAAGATATTATTAGTTATTTAGAATAGCGTTTTACTTGATAAAATTGCAGAGGATGTTTACGGTGTCGGATTTTAATGTTTGTGCAATATGGTTTGCGCTAAAATTTATTCTGCTTCGAATGCAAGATATTATTTACAGGTCAGCCTGGCATATGAATAAAAATTGTTATACTACCGCCATCTATCGAACTCAAACATGACTGTAATAATAATTATCTTTCGATATATTGCTACGACTTTTTAATAATACATGGTGCATTTTATAGTGATTGTCAGACGTACGTATTTATGGGGAAGGGTTTGTTCAGGGGTGGTTAACCTTCGGTCTTCCGTAGCCGTGATAGTTGTTCATATGACAATGTTTTTATACATTCAATATTAGATATTTGAAATGGTTTTTACAACATATTCCATTATTGTGGGTCGTTTGCGGTTAGATCAGGGGTAGTTGACTTTCGGTCTTCCGTAGCCGTGATAGTTATTCATATGACATTGTTTTTATTCATTCAATATTAGATATTTGAAATGTTTTCTACAACATATTCCATTATTGTGGGTCATTTGCGGTTAGATCAGGAGTAGTTAGCCTTCGGTCTTCCGTAGCCGTGATAGTTATTCATATGACAATGTTTTTATTCATTCAATATTAGATATTTGAAATGTTTTCTACAACATTTTCCATTATTGTGGGCAGTTCGCGGTTTGTTCAGGGGTAGTTAACCTTTGGTCTTCCGTAATCACGTTATTTACTTATATGACAGATTGTTTTGTTTTATTCGTTTAATATAAGTAATATCATATTTTTATGAGTTACCGTAATTATTTATCTATATGATTTTATTATTGAGAGTGATGCAACGAATACTACTTTCACGAATACGAATGTCAGGCCTACTATTCGGTGAATACGAATGCGAATATTTCCACCAAGGTGGGGTAGGACGCAAGCATACTTGTAATTATATTGTTTATGTCTGCTTGTGATATCACTATACGGCGTAGATGAACTAGTTTGAAAGGGCTTATGTTCTGCATGTGCTCGGCGTAGAGGGAATAGTCTTCTTGTTTCTAGGATCCTATACAGGTTTACAGGTGCTGATATTGAAATATATATACAAGGAAAACACTATTTTGGGAATCATTAACTGGATGCCAGCTATTGAAGCACACATACACACAAGGAGGACGTTATGTTAAATACATGACTGGAAAGTTGTTATTGGAAAACACAGGCGCTACTAGAGGATATGGACAGTTTGCAGAGAACTTCAACTTCTGTCAGTTAAGGACCTTTTACTATTACTATTCTTTCGCCTTTTTGCATAACAGTGGATGAACTAGATTGAAGGGGCTTATGTTCTGTATGTGCTTGGCGTAGAGGGAATAGTCCTTTTGTTTCTAGGATCTAATACAGTTTTACAGGCGCTGATATTGAAATATATATATACAAGGAAAACACATTTTTGGGAATCATTAACTGGAAGGCAGATATTGTAGTACACACACACACAAGGATGACGTTACTTTAAATACATGACTGGAAAGCTGTTATTGGAAAACACATACAAGGAGAACATCATTTGAAGTCGTTACTAGAGGATATGGACAGTTTGCAGAGAACTTCAACTTCTGTCAGCTAAGACCTTTTATTATTACTATTCTTCTTGTCATCTGTTGAACGTGGTGCTTGTATGCAAAACTTAAACATATTTAAAATTACTAATGAAAAGAATCTTAACATTGTAAGATTTGTTAATGGAAGGAGGGAGGTCGGAATTCATTGACGCTGTGATGATCGATACGTTGTGACACGCCAGGTGGGCGTACCACATGGGCAACTTAACGCATACCATCCTTATAATAGAGAGGCTACGGCTCAAGAATATGCGGTTGTTTCCTATAGCTCGGTGTCGAGAACTCACCCGTAACACGCTGGTGGGAAGCATCTCAGCGATTGATCGTCGCGGGGCTATTGATTTCAAACCTCTATGTTCTGAATGCAGGAGTGACAGCTATTTCTCCATCATGTTCATTCTAATTTATACTGTACTAAAATAGTTTCATCACTCATCACCAATCTGTTTGTCGTGACTGACAGAATTGATCATGAAAGGAGGGAGATCGGGGTTCTTTCGCATCGTGGCGATCAAAGTGTCGTGACACGCCAGGTGGGCGTACAACATGGGCAGCTTAACGCATACCATCCTTATAATAGAGAGGCTACGGCTCAAGAATATGCGGCTGTTTCCTATAGCTCGGCGTCGAGAACTCACCCGTAACACGCTGGTGGGAAGAACCTCGATGCTTGGTCGTCCTCGGTGTCATCGAATCCAGATCTCCATGGTTATATCTTGAATAGAAGCTGATTTATTTGAACGAGTATCCTGATCGGGAATGCCAGTTGACATCTCACCCTGACACATCATTAATCATCTTTACTATACTGCTGTATACCAGGAGCCTTTCGGAGCCCTTCTCCTCTGGCACAGGACATACATATCGGGAACCACACAATTAACCATAACATTCACTCTGGAATACTATCTCTTTAATATCTCTAGTCAATTAGACTACACCGTGGGATCATCCACATCTATACTATCTCTTTAATATCTCTAGTCAATTAGATACACCTCTTCTATACTATCTCTTTAATATCTCTAGTCAATTAGACTACACCGTGGGATCAACCACATCAACTATAATTGGCGATGCTAACATGGCTCTGTCTGACGCACTCAGGGATGAGTCTTTTCCAGCCACCCAGTTAGTTCATTCAGCCCTTTAATCAGCAGTAAACATAATAATAATCCGGCCCATGTAGCCGCGACGTGGGATCCCCATCATTATACACCAGTCAATTTGACTGCCCCGCGGGACAATATACAAACCTTAATATCAGACGCGGGATTACTTCCTGATATGTTTGTCGCCAGGAGGACAAGGACGCTGAATGGATCCCAGCAGAGGCAACAGAGTCTCGGGTTGGTTTTGGTCTGCAGCTTAGTGTGAGAGGTTATGTCTAAACAGGAGTTAACCACCGGATGTGGCGATGCTCTGGGGCCGCATCCAAACGTGGATTCTAGATCCCCCCCCCTGTAGGGGGGAGGGGGATCTAGAATCCACGTTTGAACAGAAGTGGTTAGACACTTCTTAAATTTCACTTACAAAACTGTATCTTCCATTCCCTTAGAATCTCGGGCTGTGATAATGTCAGACAAAGCTTGCCCTGAGCCTCTGAATGCGTCTTAGTTGTTATAAATATGTTTGTCTTCCCCCACTATGTACAATGAACAGATTGAGCAGATCGGACAACGTGGGACGCGCTATCGGTAGGTTTCTTACTTGTGTTTTGAATATAACGTATGCTATTATATCTTGTAAATCTGTCATAAATGGGTACCGCGTGTGGTTGTGCTAACTCTGTTCTAAGCTGCTATTATGAGGTATTGATAATCAAGGCGGGCGGAATCTTTAGCGTATGCCGTTAACTTGGCAACGATTGTATTGTTTTATATTTCAGTATTTTAAACCCGGTGGTATTATAGTTATGGCGGTACAATGTAAGGAAGTTTTGCTACTAGCGTTTATTCCTCAGCTACGCCGCATATAGTTGGCTATTAGGCCGACTCAGGACGTGGACGATATCGGCTATCTCTCGTATAGGCGAAACTGTAGAATTCTGGAACGGTTTCTAGAAGGGCCAAAGTAATTTCGGAAATATGTTTTATGTCTCTGGCATTTCGTCTATAAGTGTTCGAAGATTGTACGTGGATTTCGAGTCGATAACGGTTAGGCGATCTATCATCTTTAGTAAATAAATCCGTTATGTTAATTACGAGTACGGATTAGTTACGTGCGTTTGTTATTTCCATAGTTAGGTAAGAATTCGTTCTATATTAGTCTAGTCGCGTTAATAAGAATACGAATCTCACCACATATCAAAAGAATTTTGGATAGCTACGAACACAACGGAGGGGGAATTTTCCTAACCACTAGATAGATCACGACTGGCCAATTTTGAAAATATAAATTCTTAACAAAAAAAAAAATAATATTAGCTTTCATGTAAATATACTTCCGAAGTTCTAAGTTCGACTTAAGTTTTCATCTAGTAGCTTAAAGCATAAAGTGTTTGCTTAAAAGTCACAAAAGTCGTAATAAAGCTCAATTCGGTAGCTTAAAGTCTCAAGCTTTGGGCTTTTCGTAAAACTTATATTATTAAACTTTATAGTTAGGTATTTAGCTTAGGTAGACAGGCAGGTTACGTTACAAGCCGCTGGTCCGGAAGGGGTGGTTCTATTCTCCGTTTTGTAGTTTTTACTTTTTTTGTATATTTTTTTCACAAAGTGACAAGCAAAAACAGAAATATTTTACACTAAATCTGGAATTATTTTCAAACGATATTCATTTTTTTCTCCAAGATACTAAGAACGGCGCTCGGCGGCTAGGTTCCTGAATAATCACACTTGGGTGAGGTAATTATGATTATGCAGTACCTATAGGGAAAATTAGTCGTTCCTAGAAGCATCCATCCTATACAGAGAAGAAGTTTGAATGAGTTTGAATGACATCAAATGAAATATTCTGCGTACAGGTTTTTTACTTGCGAAAAAATAATTTATAGTGAAAACATAGTTTTTATGGATTAAATTATTGTTAATAATACACACTTTTCATAAAACAACTTTTTATTGTATAATCAACATAAATAAATTTTATTGCTTGCAATCATTTTTATATTGTTAATACTTTGATATTTAGAAATTTTTATATTAAAATTTAGGGGAACTTAAGTTGTTGAATAGCAATTACTATTCTGAATCTCTAACCATATTTTGAAAACTAATCATGATTTTGATATTTAATAAGGTTTTTGAAATGTAACATACAAATAATATAGTATTTCAGTGTAGATTAAAAAATTTATAAATAATTTAGAAATACTCGAAATTAGGAAAAATGTTAATATTAAGTCTAATATAATAAATACACAGACGAAATTTTTGCATAATCCTATTTTGAATATTTTTTCACTTAACATTCCAAATGACCCATAATAATCAACACCTCGAACCCCCCCCCCTCACCAACCCCCTCAACCGCTCCTTCACCGTAACATATTTGCTTGTTTCAACTTTTAAGATTAGTACACAATAATCCTGATGAAGAGAACATTGTTCTCGAAACATGTAGATTTTTTAATCTAATATAGTGGTGAAAACAAAGTAATTTGTGTTTTATTTTAATTATATTTTAACATTGATGAGTTAAATTATTAGATTGTTAATATTCTCACCAGGTGAATCGTGTTTCAGGACAATTTCTCAAGCAGAATAAAAAAACAATTCCATCCATTTCCCATAATGGTTTAGTTACGATGCAGTTAGCTATTAGGAATTTTTAAATTTATTTAGCTTGTCTTGTTTCTGGAAACAAACATATTTGGTTAGAATTCGAACTGCAATGATGATGAATAGAAGAGCCAGGAAAGTGACGGCCAGGACTACGATCAGAAGGTCCAGCATGAGGAACTGGTAGAGAGGAACATCGACAGCAGGAGAGCGCAGATGACGAGCCCCTCGGTGCCGCAGCACGTACTCCGTCCACCACACGGCCCGCTCCAAGGAGGTCTGCGGCTGGTCGTACATCTTCTCGCGGAGACTACGTATATTGGAACTGTAGCTGCAATAATACAAATAAAACTTTATCAATTAAACTTAAGGATAATCAACATGTTTCGGGATTAATGTACCTCTCAACAGAATACAATGAATGATAAAAAAATTACTCCTTCATGTAATTTTGAATAGAAAAAAATCGTACATGTACTCATATATCCGCGGTAGAAGTTGTACTTATAAACTTGAATAAAGGTTAAATTATATATCAAAAATGTTCCAAGTATTGAATTATAAAAATCTACACGTATCATTGTAGATTATTTAATCGGGTTTCATGAAAACAATTAAAACTTATACATACATAAATGTAGCTTCAAATATTTAAAATAATTTGGCAAACAAAAATTTTCTTTAATGAATGGTTCACGTCTTAGATACGCCCTGCTCTTGTAGTGTAATATAGTGTATTTTTAACGGACTAGCTAAGATGTGGCTTTGTCATGTAGTTGCCGTCTGCGCGTCCGTGTTCAAGTCTTTCTCCAGCCAAGTAATTTCGTTTTTATATTTAGATATAACTAGAACACTTGTTTCAAGTGCATTTCGTAGTCTCGCATTTTCGCTACATGTTGCTCCCGCTACATGCTGTTTCCCGCTATACGCATTTCCGCTACAATGTGCACGTCACACGTGCGCAATTTCCGTAAAAATAAAGATACTGTCTCAATGCGCTAAAAGAAGATAACTTCAATGTTCTTTACACTTTGGGTGAATTTTGACAGTTACCAAGATAAGCGACATCAAAGCGTGCATTTTTTAAAAAATATTTTTGACTTTTTTTTCTGTAAAATGTTGGAATATCACAACTTCACTCATTTACCAGTGATACCACTTGACACTTGATACCAGTGAAATAAGATTATTTAAACTCCATAGAAATTTAAATAATATTTTTTTTATTTCATCATCATCTCAAAGTTTTTTGTCATTTTATTTGACATGTATTAAAGCGAATGAATTTTTAATATTCTCTATAAACTACTACAGTGATACTTCAACATTATAGAGAAACAAAGTCTTTGGAGTCGCTTATTAACTGTCGACATTTTACCCAAAGTTTATAGAATATTTTCTATTCGAAATTGATAATTGTACCTATATAAAAAGGTTTGCAATAATTTAAAAATTTTAAACCCACATTTTTTTTAATCCTAATCTTCTTTTAATATAAAATTCTTTAATTTATTATTAGCACAGAAAATTAGTATAATAAAATGGGAGATGTTATTAGTGTACACTGGGAAATGTTGCAACTCAGTTCCAGCAGAGGAGTTCTACAAGAATGGAAATAAATAGGTTATTTTTTTCAAAATTTTTTAACATGTTATTTATAAAAATGGACCTCAATAAGTGCTAAAAAATAAAATACCCCTAGAAAAAATACCCATTTTATACCCAAAATTCAGGCCACTAGGGTAGTGTAAATCCTTAAGCATTGTATATACTTTGTATTACTCAACAGCCGTTCGGAGTACATAGTAGGTTAAGTAAGGTTAGGTGAGGTTAGGTTAGCTTGGGTAAGGAGATGGTTTGGTTTGGTAAGGTAAGAAACTATTGAGATTGATAATACCATCATAAGGTGAAACGCCTGTAAAAAATTAAATATTTAGAACTTAAAAATAAGTGGTTTTATTTCCATATTTGTTAAAAACTAAATTAAGTTGCATTCGAAAGTTATGTTTATTAAGCTTTAAATGCGTGCGGAGCTAATCATGTTTGCAACGCTATCATAATTTACACCATAGGTACTAATTAGATAACTAAGTATGTATGGTACTTATGCCTACTAACATACTTATCTCCCGGGACAAGGATCGAACCCCAACCATATGACAAATCATTAGGCAAATTAGATAGACCAACGTCTACAATAGAATTCATTAATTATTTATTTAAGGATAGCTAACTTACATAGGGTTTTCAATAACTTCACGTATGGCTTCTATTATCTTCTCTTTCGTGACAGTGACGATACTGAGTTTCTTGCCGATGTTGTGTTCCACCACGATGTCCGCATTACGGTCCTGGTCGGCTAGGAATGGTATTCCTATCATGGGAACGTTGTTATGGATAGCTTCTTCCGTGGACTGCTGACCGCATTGTGTGATGAACGCCTTGATGTTCGGATGGTCTAATCGTAACAAAAAAACGTATTGAAATGTTTGGATAATGGTAACAGAAAATTGTCTTTAATATCTTTAAATTTAATGAGATGAAACAATTAGAAAGAATCATATACAGAAAAATCGCTATACCGATAACATATTTGGCAATAACCGGGACATGAACCTGAAATTTTCGATCCCGGGGAGCTAAATTTTCTATTTAAAACTTAATGTATCAAAATGTTATTTATGTTAGTATATAACCACTTAAAATTACTTTCTTGTCTACCGGTTTGGAGAAGTAATCCATCTCTTCGTCAGATCAACCACTACACTAGCATGTTAATAACACTACACACCACAACCATAGTATTATTTACACACCAACACCTTCACAAAATACTATTCACATGCGTGTTACTCTAACTAATGGCCAACATGCACTATCAAAAAGGATTAAGAATTTGAACAGAGGAGAGAGGGAGACGGGGTGACTCTTTCCCCCGTCTGGCCACAAAGTTAATGCTTTAAATATTACAATTTATTTAATTTTAATTTAAATCTATCAACAGTATCTTTATATAGTTGGGCACTTGGGTAGACATTTTTTTTTTCTTTAATAGATATTTGGAAACATGATTTTGGAAGGGATAGAGCTATATTTCCTATAAAATCTCGGTAATTCAGTAAATTTTAAGTAAGTTATCCTATAAGAATATTATTATGTAGATATTTCTGCCTTTGCTATTATACTCTTCAAATAAGTGTTTAGGTCATTACGCAAAAATTCAAAGTGAACGTTTTAACTTGAATCATCTGGCGAATGAATTTTCGAATACCAAATACAATATCTTTAATGATCTTTTCAAAATTATTTTTAAAATTGAACACTGTCATAACTTTACTTTAGTTTATTGAAGTTATTTTAATTTATATTGTATTGTTTTATATTATATAATATTGAGTTTATTGAAGTTATACTTCTTTTGGCGCGTTTAGGGTAAAAAAATATTGTAACGGAAGTTGCGCACGCAGCTTGTAGCGAAACATGTAAAGGAAATACTGTATCAAAACTAACGACGCCATATTGAATTCTTGTCAGCTGTCAGATTCTGTTTACATGCGATTTTACAAATGTTTCGATCGTTTTTTAGGAAGTTCTGTGTTCTATAATAAAATACTCTATCTGATTAAATGTAAGTAACACTATAAGCAACGTAAGCTAGAAA
The DNA here is from genome assembly GCA_016648135.1 of Agrypnia vestita. Classification (NCBI taxonomy): domain Eukaryota; kingdom Metazoa; phylum Arthropoda; class Insecta; order Trichoptera; family Phryganeidae; genus Agrypnia; species Agrypnia vestita. The sequence goes on along the minus strand of JADDOH010000282.1, from coordinate 27 downwards.
AGTTGTGAAGAATGTAAGGGAAGCAAA
>JADDOH010000281.1:0-89108 GCA_016648135.1 Agrypnia vestita | reverse complement strand
TAGCAAACAGATAACGAGCAGTTATACGTTTTTGCGTGAAATACATATATACTACTTACATCAATAAATAAGTGTGCGTCAGTTGACCTCAAAAGTCAGTTACGTACTGACTGCACCATCAACCTATCGTGGCAAGGACAGCTACTAATACATAAAAGAGCAAAGTAATAATACGCAGACTCTTATATATATATCTACAGATGATAAGTCAAAAGTAATTTTTAAAAAACCTTTGCAGTCGCTTATCTCCATAAATATTGATATTAGAAATTTGATGTCACAACATTTTCGACTCTTAACTTAGACAGGAATCTACCTGCAAAATATTTGGCAAATGAAAAGCCAGAGGAATAACTACCAAAGTGTAACTTCTTGGCACCTCAAAGGGAAGATGGACGGTGGTCACCCTGACTTAATTAAGATAAACAGTAAAATGATTGTATAAAGATTGATTGGGTCTTGATTGTGTAAATATAACCGAATAACTCAGGGGATGACGAATGTCGAGTTTTTGGCACCCCAACGTCTTTACGCGCGATGATAGAGATGAAATTTATGATTTCTGGCTAGATATCAAGCTTGATGTACATTTATCAGAGGCTATTTCTTCATTAGTAGGCAGCGAATGGTACCCACCGCTTACCCAGGACCGTTCTAAGAGCAAAAGCTTCCATATCGGTCCTACTCAATCGCCACCATGTTGACATTTTTTTTCAAATAACAAGCAGGACCGTGCTGCTCCGCACCGGTCGTATAAACCGTTACGAAGTGGCACGGCTGCTCGACCAAAATCATTCACTCTCCCCACTTCAAGATATGTCTTTATTAAAAAAAAAAAAAAAACAAAATACATAATTATAATACATGGAAAATAACATAAAAAGTAAAAGGAACCCAAAATAACAAAATAATAGAAATGTAAATGACAAAATCAAAGAAATACAATAGAGTAAGTACATCTAGTGATAAAGAGAAATAATAATAATAATACTTAAAATTAATTCTATAAAATAAAAGACGGAATCCCACGAAGGCGGCAGTGGAAGGCTTTAAGTCGAAGACAGGACAAAAAAAAATAGAGAAGAACAAAACGCTCCCAACAAGGGGAAAAAGAAAGACAAAACAAAAACGTGACACCCGGCAAGGGAAGTCAGGACCGGCAGATATACATCCGATTCAAGAGCAATACACCTGAGATTAAAAATAACTCAACCTAGAAACATCAGACTTGGTATCGATCAGCTCATTAGTAGGCAACACAGCATTATGATATAAAAATGCAAAATAGAGGATTGGAGGCGCCGGGTATCGATCCCGGTACCTCTCACATGCTAAGCGAGCGCTCTACCATCTGAGCTACGCCCCCGGTTGAATAAGCCTATACATTTCTTAATAATATTCAGCTATTGTCCTCAGTGCCCCAGTTTTTTACTGGTTCAAGAATCTGTTGCGTGAGGTCATGTTTGAGGATTGGTCAAACTTTCACTCTCGCTGGCCGTAACACAACAAATCTGTAACACTTTGGTTCGAGTCTTTGACACAAATTGGTAAAATAATTTACGTATGTGCCTACTGTATAGTGGAACAATTAAACTTTAAAAAATTTTAGATGGCGTACTTATATATAATATCTGCATTAAAAAATAAAATCATTAATAATTTGCATTTTTGTTAGTATTCTTCTCAGATACATATCCATAGACGTATTCAAATAAATTATCGATTGTTCAATTTGATGTTGCCTTATGGTTTCCTTCCTATTTTGTAGTTGTAGGTATGTATTTGCCCACACAGAACTTATATCTTTGCAATTTGTGTAGGTTGTATAGAACAACATTTTATGAATAAATTATAAAAATTCATTGTAAAATAAAATTAATAAAAATATATTATACGACATATATATATTCATAAAAATTCGACGATGTAGCGTCAACATATTATTGTAGTGTACCTTCTTTGCCAAAAAATACATTGAATTACGAAGATTGGACGAAAGTGGACAAAATGACGTCAATGCAAGCGTGGCGAAATATCAAGCAATGGCGATATCAGTTTTAGCTAAAGGTTTGAATTTCGCCATAGCACCAAAAAGCATTCCAGTTGACGACATAATCTGCGGCGTAGAAGCGGCATTGCGCAAGATTCCAGTGGCCATCGCAGAAGAAATCAGACAGGATACATGCGCTATATTAAGAAAGGCTAAGCCTCCGCGTCCCAATATATCCAAAGAGGAACACGCAGCTATAAAGAGCCTTCGCGCAAACGAAGAGATACTGATTTTTCCAGCAGACAAAGGCAATGCCACAGTGATTTTGGACCAAGTAGACTACATAGCGAAGATGCGGGGACTTTTGGAAAGCAGCACTTATAAGAAAATCCAGAAGAATCCAACGGATAGAATCGACAGAAAAACTAGGAAGCTGGTCAAAGCTTCCAGTATTCCAGCCGATTTGCATTTCAAACTATTTGTGCAAGCGTCAAAAACACCAGCAATCTACGGGCTTCCCAAAATACATAAGGATGGAGTGCCACTAAGACCAATTGTGAGCGCAATAGGAGCGCCAACATACAAGCTGTCACAATATTTGGCCGATCTCCTACAGATGCAGACGGGAAAGACGTCCTCATGGGTGAAAGACTCAGCACACTTCGTCAATATGCTAAAAGAAATAAAGTGTGAAAGGGGTGATATACTAGTCAGTTTTGACGTCATATCCCTCTTCACTAATGTGCCTGTGGACGACGCTATGAGTCTGTTGGAAGAAATTTATGATGAAGACATCTGCGCACTGTTTGAGCACTGCCTGACGAGTGGATACTTTTCTTTCCAAGGTGAGCTCTTCCAACAAGTGGAAGGCGTAGCGATGGGTAATCCACTTTCTCCGGTGATTGCTAACTTTTTTATGGAGAAATTCGAAGAAACAGCACTGGACACAGCATCCTTTACTCCGAAGGTCTGGTGGAGATACGTCGATGACGTGTTTGCAATCTGGCCGCATGGTGAAGACAAACTAGGTGATTTTTTGGGACACCTTAATTCACTACATAAGAACCTGAAGTTCACCATGGAGATAGAGAAAGACAACGTGCTGCCTTTTCTTGATGTTGAAATAAAAAAGAAAGCCGATGGGAGTTTCGGACACAGAGTTTATAGGAAGCCTACACATACCAACCGTTATCTACATGCGAACTCCCACCATCATCCTGCTCAAAAAAGAGGTCTCATCAACACTTTGGCCACGAGGGCCAAAAGGATATGCCAAGATGAATATCTACAGGAGGAAATGATAACACTCAGCGACGCACTGGAAGGCAATGGTTACCAGAAGCGACAGATACAACGCGTCATAAGTACGAGGTCTGTTCGCCCTGAAAAACATACAGAACCTGAGTGCAAAGGCATCGCCTTTCTGCCTTTTGTCCAAAGCGTTACAGACAGAATTGCCAGAGCTCTCAAGAAAAGAGACATTAAGACAGTTTTTGGTACCAACTTCAAAATTAAAGGATATGTTGAGATCAGCAAAGGATCGAGATCGCTTAGAAACAGACGGTGTGTATAGACTCGATTGTCAAGACTGCGATAAAGTATACGTGGGGCAAACGGCGCGTACCATTTCCAAAAGGGTCAACGAGCACAAACGGGCATGCAAACTCGGTCATCCAGAAAAATCAGCACTGGCTGAGCATTTTCTGGATACCGGCCATCATTTTGCATTCGAACCGAAAATCCTTGGAAAGCCTAAGAGTCACCATGCGCGTCTTATCAAGGAAGCACTAGAAATCTACAAGCATCCGATAAACATTAATAGAGATGATGGTCTCAAATTAAAAACATCTTGGTATCCGGCGCTTCAAAGTCATTCTCGTCGCAGACTCCGCAGAGATAGTGATCAGACAACAGATGAATCATACATACAGCACAATACAAACACATCATGACTTCGGCACGGTATTGCAAGCTGATACTTAACCACAACACCAACATTCAAGACAACAAATCAGCCCTGATGATGGACCCTGCAATGGGATCCGAAACGTCGGCCCGAAAGGTCGTAACAACACGGCATAATACCCCAGTAAACACAAACTTGAAGATTTCTTCATTCGGTCCCAAAATTTTTCAAACCATGGGGGAGGTGGTTGTTTCGATTTCCAAAGATTTCTTCATTTATCTACATCAACTTCCCAAAAATTTCACGTAAAAAATGAACTATTTGAAGTATGTGCTCATACTTTTGATAACTTTGAAGTGTATGTACTTTGTAGTGTTCACTTTGAAATGAAGTGTACTATTTGAAGTATGTACTTTCAATAACTTTTAAGTGTGTGTAGTTTGTAGTGTGCACTATGCTTCAAAACGTGTGAAGTGTGCACTTCAATGTAATGTAGTACTTACTACATTGTAGTAGTACGTACAGACCCATCACTACAGTGCAGGGGTAGAGTGCTATTGGGACGGGGGTTATTGTTTTGTCAAATGAATGCACAAAATACAACAAATAAATTATGTATTACTATTTCTAAAAATTATTATTATAAAATAACTATCTCTCTCCTGTCTCTGCTCCTAGGCATACCAGACACCAACCAGTGAAGAGGGATTGATTTGGGTCGTTAATGACTTAAGCAACAAATATGTTGGAGTGGATAATATTTTTACTGATTTAATCAAGATAATGAAATACCTTATTGCAACCCCACTAATTCACATAATCAATCACAGCTTAATTCAAGGACAGGGTAGGAGATGGAAGAAATTGTGAAAGTAATCAAAGTAAGGGATCCTTAAACCTGCCTTTAAGGCCCTAGGCCCTGTGGCTCCCATCTTTTCTTTGCTCCACACGGCGGGCCCGGATTTGAAGACTCTGCTTCCTTTTCGGTGAAAGCATGGAGGCTAACTTTCACAAATTCAAATTATTTCCTTGAAATTAAAATGGGCTAATTCCAAGAATACGGCCCCTTTGTTCATACAATGAAAATGAGTATTTCACTACATATATAATTGAATGTCCTGATTACAAGAAAGTATACAAAATTACAAAAATACCTGAAAGATAATTGACGCTAAAGTATTAAATAAGTTTAAAGTTTCGAAAAATGTACCGTATATTTTGACATTTTGTACGCTGAGGAAAATGTGTAAATTATAGACAACATACAAGGGAACAAGGAAAAGGACTGCACAACTTGAAATTAATTTTCAGGTCTATTATTCATTACAGAAATAAATAAAACACTATGATACTTCAGATTATTGTATTGTCTTCGTAATTAATTACACCGGGTGGATATCTTAATTTCTTCTTCTTCTAACTCTGGATATTCTCCAAGCATTTGGTTCTTCATATTTATTGTAAAGAGGTTCTAGCCTTTGGTTCTTCTTGAACTTGGAGAGTTTTGTGGGATCGGAAAATTTGAAGAATGCAGGAGCAAATTCAACAAGCCATTTTGGATCAATAGTGGTTACTTCACGCATATATTCTTTTGTAGTTTGGACCAACTCGTGGTATATAACCCTGAAAGTTATAGAATATAGTTATTTACCAATTACCAAATAATTATATAAACAGTATAAGAATCAATAGAAATAATAATTAATTAAATATGTAGCAAAAATATTTAACTCTTTTGTTGAACGCCAATAGTAGGAATATACATTTACCATTCAGGTTGTCTGTTGAAAAGAGCACTTGACGGATGTATGTACACAACCTGACTGTCCACTAGAGTCCTGTAGCCTTCTTGGGGATCTTTCTTGGCTGCATTTCGAAAAAATCCGGAACAAACAGTTTTTTGAACTCGTACGGTGTTCTTCCCAGCAGATACAACATCAAGTTTGTGCCTAGAATATCATAAGATCACAGTGATAAGCTTTGCCAGAAGATAGATAGCTGGAAAACTGTGAACTTTAGAAATATGTATTACCTGTCCATGATACCTAGAAGCTGCTTCCTTACATCTTGAGCTCTTTTTAAAGTCCTGATTTGGACAAAGTTTTCGTAACACCAAGCATTTGAAAACTTGTTATTTCTCCAACTGTTATAAACTGCCAACAGCGTTAGATGGTCACCTTCTGCTTGATTAAATTTAGCCTTTTTCTGATCAGCCAGAGCTTGTTTGTCTTTTGGTCTATAGAAAACATTTTGCACACTCAACATTGAAACAACTGTTAAGATTTCATCAGAACATTGCAGTGCAACCGACATGATCAATATTTTAGAAAGATTTGGTTCCAGGGGAAATTCAGCCATCTGTGATATAAAATTCAATTTTATGAAATAATAATTAGATTATCTAGTATTAGTACTATTAACTAGTATGATCCAGTGGCACTGGCAATAATTAATCAACATCAACATCATTTTTTTTAATGAAAGGAGTATGTACAAATGATAATTTCCAATATGATTACATTCTTTCTTCAGTATGTTTTGTAGACGATAAAGATATAAGTATAATAGATAAGAGTAAGAGTAGAACAATGCCTAACAGACGATGTAGAAAGAAAGAGAAGCGTGCGACAGGGATGTATTCTTTCACCCATGCTGTTTAACTTATATTCAGAAGAAATATTCAATGAAGCTCTGCAAGAAGCTACTCAAGGACTTGTTATAAATGAAAAGATTCTGAAAAAAGTGTGTTATGCCGATGATACGGTACTTCTAACAAGCAATGTTAAGGATCTACAACTTCTGCTGAATCAAGTAGTGAAGATATGTGAAAATTTTAGGTTAGAGCTTAATAAAAACTAAAACAAAATACATGCTAATAAGCAAAAATAACGCAGTTGACAATGAAAGTCTTTATATGCATTGCTGGAATGAAACTAGAGAAGGTACAAAGCATTGTATACTCGGGCTGCAATTTAAATGAAAGATGGTAACCCTCAATTGAAATCAAATGTCGCATTAAGCAAGCTCGTGCAACCTTTATCCGCATGAACAAGATGTTCTGCAGTCATGATCTCAACCTTGGATAGGGAATGCGAATGGTCAGATGCTACGTATTTTCAGTATTATTTTATGGAATGCAAGCATGGACGCTTATTGAAGAATCGATAAGGCGAATTGAGGCATTCGAGATGTGCATATCCATAAGAATACTCAAAATAAGCTGGATGGACAGGGTTACGAATGAAGATGTTATGGTTCAGATGAATAAAGAAAAAGACATAATAAAAACAATAAAAATCCAAAAACTTCAATATCTCAGACATGTGATGAGACATCCAGAAAAATACGAGATCCCGCATCTCATAACACAAGGAAAAATTGCCAGAAGTCGGGGCCCTGGGAAGAAGGAGAACATCATGTCTGAGACACTGGTTTGGCCAGTCTACTGAGAGCTGTTCCGGGCCGCAGTAAACACAGTTCTTATAGCCAACCCAACGTCTATTGAACGGAAAGACCACGAAAAGAAGAATGTTCATATGAACAAATACAAGAAATAAGCATGAATAAAATGGTCACACATAATAAACAATATTTTCTATTCAATTAATATATGGGTTCATCAATTCCAGATAGAACCATGAGTTTTCAACAATATTTTAACAATAATGCATAGATTTTTCAGATACTCACTCTTCTTCCAAGTCTTGTGAGCAAACCTTCAGAGTCAAGGGCTGAAAGGGAGTGTAGTTGCTCTAAAGCCATGATGAGGGATTCTACAGGAGGAGCATCCATAAAATCAAAATGCAACAGATCATTAATACCCATTGTCTTCAATTGTAAAACCTGAAATTCAATATACATGTTTTTTATGTACAATAAAATCCCAAGATAAATTATTAGATAATCTAATTTAAATTGAAAAATAAAATTTTTAATGTAAAATTAAAATAATTAAACAAATATTGAGACAGTGGCTGCTGGAATGGATATTTATTCATATAAAAATAGGAAATTATTCATACTGTGGTAGCAAGATTAGTGCGCTGTATCTCAGGAACGGGTGTTGGTAACATCTCATCTCGATACGCTCTCTCTGTGTACAGACGATATGTTTTGCCAGGTCCTGTTCTGCCGGCTCTTCCGGCTCGCTGTTTGGCTGCTGCCTATGCAATTATATTAATGTTATAATATGAAAAAAAAATCTGAATATCTCGATAACTGCAGTAGGACCTCGTTAATTTGAAATTCAAGGGACCAAAAAAAAACATTTCAAATTATGCGGAACCCATTAATTTGAAATTCAAGGTCAAAAAAAATTTGCGATACGATTGCAAAATTCGCCCACACCCCTAAAACTCATGAAAAAAGCAATTCATTTTGTGAAAAATGTACATATTGTCACATGTCATGGCTGCAGGAGGAATTGATGAAAACGCTGGAATTTAATCATGGATTTATTAACTACTGATTAATTAATTAATCAAATGTACAAAGTCGCTTAACACTATTAAATTTAACGCTATTCTTTAAATTAAACTGTTACGTAATTTATCACTCGTAAAAAGACACTTTATTATCGCTTTAACACTTTATTTAATATTCACTAGAACATTCCATCCAGTTTCCGTGCGTATTATTTGCTTTGGTTGATTTCGTTAAGTAAGAACTTTTCTAGATTATTCGCTGTCGAATTATCGCTCGGTTGGCCACCCTGGCCTCTGCAGCCCAAGGCTGCCTTCGCTTTGGTTTCGCTGTCAAGTGCGCTAAAACAAAAACTAGCTTACTACCGCACGCGGTCTTATTTATATCAGGCCAATGCTGGTATCAAACCATCTAGGCATTCCCAGTGTTTAGGAGAACTTTCCGGTGGCTTCCAGGCTTTTATAGACGTTTCTCGATGCTTCCCGAAAGCCGTAGATTACACTAGGCCGTTCTGGAGTCTTCGATAGTGTTGTGACAACTTCAAACAACTGTCACTTAACAGGAGTGCGTGATTCTTTTTAGCCTCGTTACAGTATATTTCTAAAACGAAGTATTTATTATTTTAATGCAAAATTTCTATCGCTGAAGTAAATATTAACATATGTGCTGTTATCACTTGCAAAAAAAATTTCGTCACGTTTGCATGAATAATGAAAATTTTTAATTATCTTTAAATTACAGCTTATACAATTGAAAGGCTTCTTCGATCTTCACTCAATTTTAACTTCAAAGTCCGCTATTTTTCCGGCTCAGACCAACACCGCACAGATATTAGACATTTAACTTTCGATTCTGTCTTTTCCAACTTGGACCAGCACAAGCACAATTATTAGAAATACAATCATCCATAAATACATGAAATAATAAGATAAGTCAGTAATAATTTCTTCAAAAGAAAATTAAACATTTTAACAACACAAACAATTATTACTAAAGAGGAATTTAAAAATGTGAAAAACTATTTTAAACGCGACCAGGTACAATAAATTAGCATAAACCTGCAAAGTAAAACTATCTGCGCATATCAAGGCAGCCAACTGAAGAAAGCATACATAGGATTGCCCAATTATTGTGATATATAAAATACAGTCGAACTCGGTTATAATGAGCGCGACGGGACCGACTAAATTTGCTCCTTACAGCCGGGACTCCTTATATCTGGGGTAGGGTCCATCAAATAACAAAAATCTCACAAACGCTTCGAAATTTTCAAAGTATACCGGCTCGCGTCGACCGTGCGGGTCATTTACAGTTATTACCAACTGTCAAAATGTCAGGTCGCGCAGGAAGACGTTATCTGCCACGTAAGTCTTGAATAAAATATTATACATAAAATATTACAAAAAATAAAATACTATAAATTTAATACCGTTAATTTGAAATTAACTATATTAAATTTATATTATTAATATTTTTAATATGTAAAGCATTATGGCTTTATGGCTTGACATTATAACAGAGTTTTTTTTGTAACAGAGTTAAATTTGTGTAAACCACTACCAGATTTTAGGTCTACCGGTTTTGAGATGTACCCATCTCTTCATCAGGACCAATTATTGCATTCTGTAGAAAACAAAGGCACGAATATCCCCTCCCCCCTTTACTTCACCTCTACCTCTGAAATTTTCTCCATAAAAATCTATACTATTTCACAGATTTGACCCAATTTTTACTCCCTTTCTTTTAACTCGTAGCGTCTGCTTGTCTACGTGTCCTGTTGTCTGCTTATCTGACGAAAAAACTTTGGATCGATTTTTAACCCTTTTCCTGTGATCCCGAGCTGAAACTTTGCAAGCAGATCAAGAAGATCTATCAAATTTTCATTAAAAAAAATTAATATTTATAGTATAATTTCGGATTTTTAGAAAATTTTATGGTTTCCCTTTATATTAACTCGTGGCGTCTGCTTGTCTTCTTGTCTGAGAAAAACTTTAGATACATTTTAAATCCCTTTCCCCTGATCCAATCGAGCTGAAACTTTGCAAGTAGACTCGTGGCGACGATTAAGAAGGTCTATCAAATTTTCGTTCAAAAAAAATTAAAAAATTTTTGATTTTTCAAATTTTGAATGGTTTTTTCATACAACTTATTAAGTTGTATGAAAATATTTCAACGCATCTGGTAGATGCGAAACCTGATTATAGTATAATTTTGGATTTTTGGAAATTTTTTATTACTCCCTTTCGTAGAGTCGCCCGACCGAAGCCCAGCGCTTAGGTTAAGCGAAAAAAAAATGTTTCAACTAACTAATGAGAAAGGGAGTATAATAAAAACTTTTATGGGTAACGTTTTTATGGGTTAATTTTTTGCATGATTATTATTTAGGGCACAGTGAAAAATTATTTTCTTCCACCCTTTACACCACCCTCCGAAGTATATCTTTAAAAATCAACACTGTTTGACAGATATGACCTTAAGACCTTATGGAAAACATAGCTGTCGTTTCCTCTCTTTTCCTTTACACCAATCCCTCCCCCAGGTATTAATGTAATGCACTCCAAATTAAATTTAATACAGAGTGTTAGTTAAATTTTTATAAACCACTACCAGATTTCAGGTCTACGGGTTTTGAGACGTACCCGTCTCTTCATCAGGACCAACACTACACTACTGTGTTCACAACATTATACACCACAACCATAGTATTGTTAACTTTTCACCAATATTTATCACATGCGTGTTAGTCTTGTCAAGGACAAGCATGCACCAACTAGCCTACAGAACAATCAGGAATCTACGAGGGAGAGAGAGTGAGAGGGGGCGGGTGAAAGTTAAATTGAACAAAGGGCTGTATGGAAAATTGATTTGGTTATTTATTAGACTCGCTTTATTATTCACCGCTTCCCTAATGTAAAAAATTCTAAATTATTTAATTTAAACATTTATAATTTGTATTTAATATTTTCACCCTTGTTTTTGAGTCAAATTTATGATTATTTTCTATGAGGTGGTTTAAAAATTCGGAAAATTGTTATTAAGACAACTCATTTGTTCTTTGATTCTAGTATTGAAATTGCGAGATGTCCTTCCAATATAATGTGATGGACACGAGCTACATAATAATATATTTTTTCCAATGTTATTAATATTAGTAGAAGCTGGTTTAATATTTATAGGTAAAGCCTTGGATACAGTATTAGTTAGTTTATCTATAAATAAAATTCTTCTCCATTTATTATTATTGTTATCTTTTATAGATGATAGCTCGATGCCGAGTGCTGCCAGTGAAGCGAGACCGAGGACGTCATCCCGGGCTATATACCAATTATAAATGTTTAAATTAAATAATTTAGAATTTTTTACATTAGGGAAGCGGTGAATAATAAAGCGAGTCTAATAAATAACGAAATCAATTTTCCATACAGAGGTAGAGGTGAAGTAAAGAGGGGAGGGGAAATCGTGTCTTTGCTTTCTAGAGAATGGAATAACTATGCAAAATTTGGGTCAGACCTGTCAAACGGTGTAGATTTGTATAAAGAACAGGCAGACAGACATTGAGTTTTATAGTTATGGAAACATACCTGTGATATAGGTGTAACCACCAAGGAGTCCATTCCTGTTTTTGAATTGTACACTTTCTGTTTCACAAATCCGGGGTCTACTACGTAATAAATTCCGTCTATTGTTAGGGATGTCTCGGCAATATTAGTGGCGATCACCACCTTACGGCTACCTGGTGGTGCTGGTTCGAAGATACGAGTCTGCATTTCAGAAGGTAAAGCGGAATAAACTGGTAAAATAATAAGATCAGGCACATCTGGTCCGAGTGACTTCATGCGTTCGTACAAGATTTCACAAGCAGTGTCAATTTCCTCTTGTCCAGTAAGAAAAAGAAGAATATCTCCTGGGGGTTCACGGAGATGAATCTGCATCACAGTTATTAATGATGCATCTAAATAATCAGTCTCCGGTTCCTTAGTATATAACACTTCAACTGGAAATGTCCGTCCAGGGATAGTAAATATAGGAGCTTCGAAGAAATACTGTGAAAATTTTACAGCGTCCAATGTTGCCGAAGTCACAATCAGTTTTAGTTCAGGCCTTCTTTGCACAGCTTGTTTTAGCAATCCAAACAATACATCTGTATGAATTGTTCTCTCATGAGCTTCGTCCAACATAATTACAGAGTAACTTTTTAAATCCAAATCCATCAAACATTCTCTCAACAACATACCATCCGTCATGTACCTGAAATAATAAAATAATATATCTTTATTGTAATTGCTTCAAAAATGCCATTCGGCATGCAGTGTATTTTAATTTCGAAAAATAAACATATTGTATAAAAAAAATATTAAAGAATCAAATCGTAGAAATTATTTTAAAATACATTTAGATATTATTTAATGTGAAGAAATATTATATCGAGGCTAGAAAGCCAAAAGGGCGTTAGTAATGCTTAATGATATTTCATTTGTAGGGTCTAATATGCAAAAATATCTGTTTTTGCTTCTACTTAGGTTTTGTCTTTTTGCCGTGGCAATAACAGCGGATATACGACAAATGTATTTGAGAATAGGGGTTACGGAAGAACACCAAAAATATCAAAGAATATGTGATGTCCTCGTACTGGGTCAGGCGGGTAATAATTAATTAGTAATACTTTGAGTGACAGATATGTAACTTTACTTTATTTATATGTACGACTGACAGCAACTAGGTACAATATTACTCCGAGGAATCTGTACGCCCGTCGTAGCGACGACGCGCCTTAAAAGCCAAAAGATGTCGACACCAACCGATCCGTTCATTGGCCGCCGGTGACGACATCCCTGGCGAATCAACTGCCGGCTACATGACAACACTATTAACGCGGCCAATCGGAAGGCCGTCACCTGTTCACATTACTATGACGTGTATCTCCACAATTTATGAATACCTACTACACTATAGAATATTAGATCGCATCAATACTGATGAAGAAATTCGCACCCTTCAATTGAATTCTGTTCCATTTGGATTGAAGGCAAGTCCGTATCTGGCAATGCGTACCATACGTGAACTTGCTTCTGATGAACAGCAATCTTTTCCCAACGCCGCAATTATTGCTACATCCGATTTTTATATGGACGACTTAGTAAAGTCGGTCCCTGCTAGTTCTGGGGAAATAGAGGCAATCAAACTAGTAAAAGAATTAATTTCATTTTTCGCAGCTGGGGACTTTGAATTGGTTGAATTTTCAAGCAATTCAAAGGAGCTTCTAGCGGAATTACCACCTCAGAATTGTGATCCAGTAAATTTTACGGACACTAAAACTGATTTTAAAATTCTAGAATTGATGTGGCTTCCAGAAGATGTATTTTCCTTTAAAATATCTCCATGTATCGAGCAATGTTCTAAGAGAAACATCTTGTCAGTTGTAGCAAGATTATTTGATATTCTATTTATGGTGTCTCCAGTAATATATTATATGCTAAACTTACTTATCATTATTATTTCTGCCTTTTTCATAGTCTTTTTTTATTTATTTATTAGAGACACTAACAGGATAATAGGTACATGATACTCTGATAATAAACATTATAGTGAAGACTTTTTTTTTTTTCTATTTATTTTCTTTACATTTTATAATATTTAGTCCCACAAAATGACTAAAAAGACGTTTGTCTGTAGGTTCATTTTTACAATTGTAAGTTACACTAATACAAAATATTATTCACTTTATAAACATAAGAGATAAAAAACAAAAACAATTAGTTATAAATAACTAATGTCGTTCCACTTTTTAAGTTCTGACATTGACTTTGGAGTTTTTAGGCCTGAGGGAAAGGTACTTTGTATTTTGTTCACGAACATTGGAATACGATATTCAAGTGTCCTCAGACCATATTTGTTTGTTATTCTTGGTATTGTTAATATTTGATTTGAAGCGTGTCTTGTGTTTTTGCCATGATCAACTACTTTTTTGTAACTTTCATTTTCGTGATTTTCTTTTATCAGCAGAAATATAACTAGTCCAAGAATTGGCAAAATATTTACGGATGAATATACTAGTTTAGTATTTTGTCTTTGCTCAAAAACCTGTGGATTTATTATTCTTTTTACGATAGCAGTTTGTAGATTTTGTATCGGCTTAATATTTTAATTGCTGGAAAGGCCCCAAGATCCTATCTTAATATTATTACCATATCTTAATATTGATTCTACCAAAGAAAAATATATCACTCTTAAAACAGGCTTTGGGATAATGTATTGCATCTTGTAAAATTTGCTAGACACTGCCCTAAGGCTCGTACAAATTTTATGTATCTGCTGATCCCATTTGAAGTGTTCATCTATGATTATAACTATGCCCATTATCCCAATTACAAGTGTCTTCAGCACGCTCTAGTAACATGTATATTTGCATTTAAGTATGTTTTACACGTACATTTATGTGTATTGTATATTTAGTGTTTGAATGTAGTGCGATTAGTATTTAATGAATACAGTGAAACTCGCTTAATAAATTCACTTTTAATAAGTTCTCCCGCTAAATAAGTTTAAATTCTGCGGTCCCGAAAAAGTCCCATACAAATCTGATAATTTTTAGGCTTATTACATTTCCCGCTTATTTTCGTTTCTCGCCTAAGTAGTGCTAATATTTTTAGCTGAACTCAATTTATTCATACAATAAAAGATGAAATTTTGTTCAACATTCCTAAAAATGAAAAATGGGCGCAATAAAAATTAAGTGGTTTTGGCGGTGTCACAAAAGTTCTAGCCCCTGAAAAAAGGCTGCAGTATTTGAATAAGCTAATAAAACAATTAACCCAAATAAATCTCAAAATTCACAAAATGGGCAGCTTACAATAGATAATTCTTGCAGAGCCATAAAAGTAGTTTGACAAAAACTGTATTATTTGAAAAGGCGAGACAATAAAACTTAATCCCCAATATAAACAAAGAATGCTTGGCTTTCAAATATACTCGAATAATACTCGCAGAGCCGCATTGGTGACACTAATTTTTGATTCATTTTCTTTCTTAACTATGCAAAAAAAATTAATTGACCGAAAAATCCTTTTCTGAGAATACACAATTGTATTAGCAGGTGCACCTGATAATTTACAATTCCAGATACCTCTTTCGCACTACTGTAATATTTTGTTTCATTTTCATCAATATTTAACGTCAAAAACATAACGGAATTTAATTAAAATTTTCAAGTATTTATATCGATTATACTCTTTATTTTTAATTATTTATTGGATTGCCTTGCTTCCTGCGTCTGTTTAGCTCATTAAAATCATTCAACATCATTTCAAACGCGTGAAATAACTGCCGATAAATTCGGTGAAACAAAGGCCAGCGCCACACTACGCAGATGTCGCGGTCGCGTGATTTCGTCGAATGTCCGCGCAGTACGTTTGATAAGTACGTATTATATGATGGAAAAAAATGTAGCGGCGTCCCGCCGCGGAAGATCTGCAACGGAAGGTTTGTGCAATGTGGCGCTGGTCTCGCGTCGCGTGAAGTCGCGGGACGTACAATGTTAATTAAACAAATTGAGATTAAAGACAATTAATCACTTAAATTACTCAATTTATAATTCAAGTACTCGTATATCGTACTCGTATATTAGGTCCTTACATATGAAATTGGCGTTTTGCCGTACTGGCAAATTTGATCTCAAATATCTTCTCTTTGGTTAGGAATTCCAAATCCAAATTTATACGCTATTTACTCGTGTATTTTTGTTTTGAAAATTATAATTCATTTGTTTTTTCCTCAACTGTTTTTTTCTTTGCGTCACTCAGTTTACAAAATGAAAAACTTGAAATATCGCGTTATTTACGAGTACGAGTTCCACCGTGGCACCAGTGCTGCAGAAACGGCTCGAAGGATTAATGACGTGTATGGCGACGGTGCCGCAAAAGAAAACACAGTGCGTTTTTGGTTCCAACGTTTTCGTTCTGGAAATTTCGACCTGCAGAACAAGCCCCGTGGACGGCCGGAGACCAAAGTTGATAATGAAGAATTGAAGGCTATTGTGGAAGCGGATCCATCGCAAACCACATCCGAGTTAGCTGCAGGCTGCGGTGTTAGTGATAAAACTGTTTTAATCCACTTGAAGCAAATTGGTAAGGTGAAAAAGCTTGAAAGGTGGGTACCTCACGAATTGAGTGAAGCAAATCAAAAAACGCGCGTTGACTGCTGCGTTGCATTACTCAACCGGCACAATAATGAAGGGATTTTAAATCGAATCATTACCTGTGATGAAAAGTGGATCCTGTACGATAATCGGAAGCGCTCATCGCAATGGCTGAACCCTGCCGAACCAGCCAAACCATGCCCCAAGCGAAAATTGACTCCAAAAAAGTTACTTGTGAGCGTTTGGTGGACTAGTGCTGGGGTCGTTCACTACAGCTTTCTTAAATCTGGCCAGACGATTACGGCAGATGTCTATTGTCAGCAACTGCAAACCATGATGGAAAAGCTAGCTGCTAAACAACCGAGGCTGGTTAATCGCTCTAGGCCACTGCTGCTTCATGATAACGCTAGACCACACACTGCACAACAGACGGCTACCAAATTAGAGGAGCTTCAATTGGAATGTCTAAGACATCCACCGTTCTCTCCGGACCTTGCCCCAACAGATTACCATTTTTTTCGAAATTTGGATAACTTCTTGCAAAGGAAAAAATTCAACTCCGATGGGGCAGTCAAAACCGCCTTCAAAGATTTTATTGATTCCCGTCCGAATGGTTTTTTTAGTAAAGGGATCGATAAACTGCCTATGAGATGGCAAAAGTGCATAGATAGCAATGGTACATACTTTGATTAAATAAATATATTATAATAAAAAAAAATCGGCTTTATGTTCCTCCCATACTAAACGTCAATTTCATATGTAAGGACCTAATATAAAGTAATATTCGCGCGATTGTCGGCATACGCGACTGGCGAGTTAAGTGTTTATAGTCAGCGGTGATCAGCGCAAATAATCGTTAAAACTTGCTTGTATTAATTATTCATTGATTATTTTTACTCCGTGCTCTTTTCATTCTTAAAAAATAAATCTGTTTTTAAATTATTTTCATTAAAATGCTGAAATTTTATTGTTTCATTTTCGTAGATATCATTGGGGGCCATTCATTACTTCCAGTTTAGTTTTGATTAGCTTGATTTGATAAGTTTCTTGAGAAATAAAATAAAACGATTAGCGTTTATCCATGAATAAACTTGTCTCTTGAACAACAAGATATTTGGAAATCTATTGATAAAATTATAAAACAAAACAGAAAGGTTGAATACTGACAAGTGAAATAATATATAATAAATAAATTTATCCGGCGATTATTTATGATAATTTTTTATATAAGTAGTCGCAATCGCAAAATCAATCAAGGTCGGTGCAAAATTAATTCGCGTAAACGAAATTGAAACAATCGGGAATATTAATTACGTTATATCTCCGATTGTTTTCTAATTGAGTTACAAAAACGGATCAAATTTGATTTAACAATAAGAAATATCACGAATATTCTTTGCGCCCGGGAAAATATTAAGATACATATTGTGAAATCAAACATATTTAAAATAAAGAAAATCGTTATTGGATTGGGAGATATTGGTATGGGTAATTGGGAACAAGGCAAGCACTTACCTTTCTTCCTTCGATTTTTTATTTCTCCTCTTGCCTCTTCTATATCTCCAAACTTCTAGCGGCGAGGTGTTTCACGTTAATTTCAATGTAAAACACTCGCGTCAAGAATTAAATCTTTGATTCAATTTGCGGTAGTTCACAGCGGAAAATTATGCGTCACTTTTCTATTCCGATATTTTTTCTATTGCGATTGCAGCTGTTTTTCCGTCCGTCTTGTGGCGGCTTCGATTTTCAAAAGTGGAGCGGCTCTAGTACTTGCTTGGTTTCGGGAATGGGTAGGGACTGGGAGAGAAGGAATACCTTTTTCCTAGTTCACAAATTAATTTATGGCGCTAACATGCCGCCCGGGATGAAGGCTTGCCTTCATTAACAAGTGATAGAAAGAAGAAAAAAAAATAAAAATAAAAATAAATAAGAATAATAATGAACTTAACATAGCGAAATAGCGTAGCGTTTTAGCGTAGCGTTTTAGTGTAGCGTTTTAGCGTAGCGTTTTATCGTAGCGTTTTAGCGTAGCGTTTTAGCGAAGCGTTTAAGCATAGCGTTTTAGCGTAGCGTTCTAGCGTAGCGTTTTAGCGTAGCGTAAGAAAGAAAATAAATAAAAAATATGGCGTTTAGCGAACTAAAGATAGGTTAAAAAAATAACAAGATTTTTAACGCGTTTTCGAATCATGTTGCGTGCGGAAAGGATCCAGAAGTTTTGTCTCAGCAAGGCTAATAATAGACTTGCTCCAGCGTGTAGATTTTTAGTATGATAATAATCAGCAATTAAGTGAACAATGTGGTCTTTTGCAGGCAAAACGATTGGATGCTTTTGTGTAGAACTAAGTTGTGATTGGTTAAGTCGACCACCAACACGAATGATTTTAACATCATCTAAGTATGCGTTCAACTTGCGTAAAGCTATAGAGTCTATATTCAGGAAATGATGGCGTTGTATGCATTTAATTATGAAATTCTCTGTTAGTTCTAAATCGTTTGCAGAAATAAAACCGCGTGTTTTCAAGATGTTTGAAAAGCGTAGGATATATACCGAAGCGCGTAAGAATTTTAGATAACTTGACATTCGTTGTGCCAATTTGTATACAGCGTTATCTTGCACGTCACTATTAGACGGCACAAGAAGTGACACGGTCTTTGACTCGGGGAGCTCCTCGTTTGAGCTTGTAGCAGCAACAGAGAATTGTATAGGCCACTCTTGCATCGGCCGGGTAAGCCATGAGGGACCGTGGTAATAAAAATTGTTATCAATTAGTTGACTTGGCATAACAGGTCGGGATATTATATCCGCAGGATTTTGAACACCTGGCACGTGGAACCAATGTTCAGCCGATAGGTTCTCATTTATGGCAGCGATTCGATTTGCAACGAATGTTTTAAACTTATAAGGAGCGGCGCGTATCCACGAGAGAGTAACTGTGGAGTCTGTAAATGCCAAGATTTTATTTAACTGAACGCGTTCGCAAATGATATCTCGTACGCATGCTATTAGGTTTGAAAGCAGAAGCGCCGCACAGAGTTCTAACCTTGCAAGAGATACACATTTTGGTGAAGCCACTCTAGACTTTGCGCATAAGAGTGTGACTTGTGCTTCATCTTCCTTGTTGTTTACTCGAATGTATAGCACTGCGCCATAACACTTCTCACTCGCATCGGCAAAACCGACGAGTGCTACGTTTGAGTAAGACTGCGAAATACCTACGTGACGGGGTATTTTTAACTTTTCGAGTAAATGAAGTTCTGACTTGAACTGTTGCCACTGACTTTCAATGTAAGCTGGAGCATTTTCGTCCCACTCAAGATTTTGCTTCCAACACTCTTGAACTAATAATTTTAATAACGTGGTAACTGGACCTAACAAAGAAAGAGGGTCGAAGAGTCTAGCAGTTGTGGAGAGAATTATGCGCTTGGTGCATCTATCCGATTGACACACATCGGCGTTAATCTTGAATAGGAATGCGTCATCGGTAGGATTCCATCGGAGACCTACGATTTGTGTATAAGCCTCTTCATCAAATTGAACGAGCTTCGGCAATTTGAGATCAGCGGGAATTTTTTCCATTAATTCGGTACTGTTTGAGACCCATTTACCTAGGTGGAAACCACCAGATTTGAATAACTGGACTAGATCGCTATGAAGTTGGTAAGCGTTGTCAACCGTATCGACAGAAGAAATGTAGTCATCCATGTAAAAGTGTTTTTTGGCTGCCCATGCAGCTGCGGACCAGCGAGAGCGTTCATCTGCTGCTAGTTGCCTTATGACGCGCATTGCCAGATATGGCGAACTCGAAATCCCAAAGCAAACGCGATTAAACTCGTAAGTTTGAATCGGGTCGCTAGGATGGAATCTGAATAATATACGCTGAAATCGGTGATGTTCTGGTTTCAATTTAACTTGGAAATACATCTTCTCGATGTCTGCTGAAAGCGCAATCGGGAAGAGTCTAAGATTCGTTAGTAACTCAAAAATTCTAACTTGCAGATTTGACCCAATATATAGCAGATCATTAAGTGATTTAGTCGACCTTGACTTACAGCTAGCGTTTACGACTATTCGCGTGCGGGAAGTTAATTTTTCCGGGCGATAAACAGCATGATGTGGCATATAATAGCATGGACCGGGTGCGAGGTTATCAATCGCATTGATATAACCCTTGTCAATATAATCTTTAATGGTTTCATTGTAATCCTTGCGTAGTTCAGGAATAGAATCTAACCGTTCTTCCAATTGAAGAAAGCGTATTTTAGCAATTGTGTCTGTACGACCAATTTCCGTTGGTTCGCATTTAAATGGTAATGCTACAGTATAACGTCCCGTCGCATCGCGTGTGAAAGTTTCGGTGAATATTCGTTCGCAAGCTGCGTCATCAGGACTTAAATGTTTTCTAATCGGTACATTTTCCAATTCCCAAAAGCGTTGCGTTAAATTTTCTAAAGAAGGTTCGTCAACTATTGCGTGTAGGGCGCGTTCAATCGGTTGCACGACACAGTCTGCTTTTCCCATGATGACATAGCCGAACGAGGTTTGTATCCCGACTGCATTTGAGTCGGATGACATCACCTTTTGGTTTCCCAGCAAGAAAGGAAATAGTTCATTGCCTATTAAAAGATCAATATCCGCGGGCGTATGGAATTTTTCGTCAGCTAAGGGTAGGCCGTGCAAATGTTGTAGTTTGTGAATGTTCACATAAGCGTTTGGAACTTTATCCGATATTGTGCTGATTACACGTGCGTTTATTTTGAATCTGCAGCGTGCATCAAAGCGCGAATAGATTGTCAAATCAGCGAGGCCAAATACTGGCTTTTCAGAGTTCCCTATGCCTCTGACTGTTGCTGGAGAATTTAAAATATTCAGGTTAAGGCGATCACAACAATTTTTTGTAATAAAATGACTTGTAGAACCACTGTCTAACAATGCTCTGATTTTTAATCTTTTGCCGGAATCGTTTAAAGCGTATATTACCGCAGTAGGTAACAGAGTAATCGAATTAGAAGAGCTTGGACGCGTCTGGTTATACGTTACATTGCTATGCATAGAGAGTGGAAAATTGGAAGCGACGGCTGCGTTTGCCGTTTGTGATTGTGGGGCGGGCGATGATGTTTGCGCGCGGTTAAGCGACGTATTATCATTAGACGATAAGCGTGTATTTGCCATCGAAGACTCTATGTGAAGTTTAGTGTGATGCATTCGCTGGCAGATGGCGCATCTATTTTGCGATTTACATTTTTTCACACTATGAAAGCCCAAACAATTAAAACATAAATTATTATTTTTCACGAAATCATTTCTATGATGAGAATTTAAAAGAAGAAACTTATCGCATTTATAAAGTGGATGAGGATTATCGTTTTTACAAAAAGGACACTTAGGAAAGCTGTTATTGACAACGAATGATTGCGCAGAATAATTTTGCCTTTTATTATAATTTTTATTAACTTGCGAAGTAGAAGATTTATTATAATTTGAAGTGTTAGTTTGTAAAGACCCTGCGTTACGAAGCGTGTATATTCGGTTTTGTTCCTTCACAAAGGTAATCAATGACTCAAATGTCGGTATATTTTCATGGCGTTTTGCTTGTTCAAAAAGTGTTACAGTTTCTTTATCCAATTTGGATAACGCGATATGTGTAAACGTAAAGTCAGCTAGATCATCTAATTGAAGTTGTTTCAATGCGGAAAATGCGGAATAGAATTTTTCTAAGAACGTGTCTAATGCGTTTTGCGAGGGAGTTTGACTACCCCTGAAATTTAAAATTTGTTCTAGGTATAACGTGGCGAGAGTACGTTTATCTTGATACTTATTTTTTAGCGATTTCCAGAGAATCTCATAATTAGCTGCAATAGGCGGGACACCTGCACATACCAATGAAGCCTTACCAGTAAGTTTTCCGACAAGGTATTGTACCTTTTCCGCGTTTGACAGATGCGGATTCTTATGAATTAGCGAATTAAAATTTTCGTAAAATAAAACCCATTGGTTTGGATTACCATCGAAACTTTTCAATTCTAATGCCGGAAGCTTGCTATTTATTTTTTCGTAATTATTTATTAGCGGTTTTTGATTTTCTAATTTTGTAAGCCCTACTTGTATCGCTTTTATCTGACAATATAATTCGTCGAACGCGCAGAGATCTTTGAAATCGGGTTCATATGTAGAATCACAGCTTAGTATCGTTATATTTAACTGGTCCGTTACTTCAGTGTATTCTCTTCTAGTATTTTCCAATGACTGTATGCGTATGAGAAATAGATCTCGTTTTATTTCTTCATCTACTTGTTTACTTAAGTCATGTAAGGATTGCAACATTGAAAATAAACTTTGTTTTTTAGCTTGTAAAATCCGTATCTTGTTTTTTATTTCACTGTCTTTGTTTCGCGTAGCCATTTTGAAAATTCACTGAAGAAATGTGTTGATTGTAATTATTTTTAAAAACTGTAGAATTAATCGAAATTTAAATAAATTAAAATATTATTTTTATAATATGAAAAGTTGCAATTAGTTGTAACAACCCTGCTTTAGTTTTTGAAAAATCTTAAATCTTGATAATTTTTATTAATAATACGCGTTTCTAATAGAAATGAACAACAATTACTTCGACGTTTGATTTTAAACGTGCTTCGGGTTCGGGTTTTTCCGTCAACCGAGCGGAAATTACCGAGCGTGGTGTGCCTTCGGCAATGTTCGGCGCTCTCCGTGTTTCCGAGCGTGTAATTTGTGTACAATTTTAAGTTTTCAAATGAGTTTGTAGGTAGTATATTTATTTATTATTCACGCAGTTAAATATATGACGAACGGGAATATATTTTTTAATATAACAGTAACTACGCCAAGTGATTTTATAAGTGTTATAAGATAAATAAGTGTTTTTAACGAAATGTTTTGAATTGAACAAAGTCGGCGTATGCGGTTGTTTTTTGAGGCGATCACGATAGATATAAGCGGAATCTAGGAAGCGGGTATATCCGGTGGAAGGACCATATGGTTGGGAGATATTGGTATGGGTAATTGGGAACAAGGCAAGCACTTACCTTTCTTCCTTCGATTTTTTATTTCTCCTCTTGCCTCTTCTATATCTCCAAACTTCTAGCGGCGAGGTGTTTCACGTTAATTTAATGGCAAAATACTCGCGTCAAGAATTAAATCTTTGATTCAATTTGCGGTAGTTCACAGCGGAAAATTATGCGGTCACTTTTCTATTCCGACATTTTTTCTATTGCGATTGCAGCTGTTTTTCCTGTGTCTTGTGGCGGCTTCGATTTTCGAAAGTGGAGCGGCTCTAGTACTTGCTTGGTTTCGGGAATGGGTAGGGACTGGGAGAGAAGGAATACCTTTTTCCTAGTTCACAAATTAATTTATGGCGCTAACACATACGTTACTTGAATGATGGTCCAACTTTTTTGTAGAATATTAGTCAGAAATATTGAATAGAAAAAAAAACTTTGAAGTCGATTATCTCCGTTACTACCTATTGATATTAGGTCATGGTTGCTTGAGCGTTTTTGACTCAACATAGGCAGGGATCTACCTACGAAATATTGTGAACTAGGTATGTTACATTCGGTATATGCAGCGATGATAAGTTGATGCATATTAGTTATCGTAATTTGAATATGAATATTTTTGTAATAAGTTTTATTATTTTTATGATTCTTCCGATATTTTCATTAATTTTATGAAAATCGGGGTTATAATATTATTCAAAATGATATAAATAATGTACATTGGATGATATTAAAAGTAATTATTTTTATTGTCCTCAAAAAATAAGAACAGAGCTAGGTATGCCAAATTCAATAAACATGTCTTATTTATTTAATACACCAAGTATTTCACAGCGTCATGTTAATTCGTTATTCAAAGCCAAATAATTAAAATTTAACATACCTATTTTTTCAAAATTGCTATTCTTAAAAAATATATGTCTATTATTTTTAAATCCCTCTAAAAATCGAAAATTCAACGTCTAACAAACAATAATATTATCGCTGACCGCGGCGAACATCGGACCGAATGATCATTCGAATGATTTCACTCGGCGTTGACATTAGTTACTAATTTTATTCGAATAGAATTAGTAACTGAGTAAATAATCGAATCAATAATCGACGTCAACGGCGAGTGAATTATTCGAATAATCATTCGGTCTAAAAACGGTCGAAAACTACTAACAATAGGTCGACCACAATGAAAAGACCATTCCCTAGTAGTGATGGGTCGTCGACGTATTTACCGTCGACGAAACGAGACCGTCCACGTCCGTCCATCGACGAGACGATCAACTAGTTGAATTCGTCAACTAGTTGACGCGTCAACTTCGTTACGCGGACGTTCTATTTAAACATCGGGACGATGGTCAACTATCTACGGTTCGACGCGAGGTTGCTCGACGGCTCAACCGTTGGCTATTTTTATTACGTTAATTTTTAAAATTTAAAGAAGTTCGAAGGAATATAGTTTCGGGGAAAGTAAAACCGCTACTTGTGCTTATATGTAAAAAGAAATATTTTATTATTTATTTGTTTACGCACATTATAGACTTTTACATATTGTTTTATATACTTCTTTCTATATATAGTAAAGAAAGAAGTAGGTATACACAACAATATCACGTGTAAGCAGTAAAATATTAGTTCAATAAAAAATAAAATAATTAAACAGAATTGTTTTATTTTATACAGCGCAGCGAATTCACCGAAAAATCGCATGTGCACATCGCACAAATCAAGTAAAAAATAATAGATTATAATAGCTTATTAAGCCCATCTCACCGTACGCATGCATTCAAATTTCAAGTCTCTGTTATAGTTCGTGTACACAGATCTGCACTCTATGGTCGTGTACTTTAGAGTTGAAATGAAATTACCCGTCGAGCCGTCATGGCGTCTACAAGTTTGACAGCAAGAGATGAGAGAGAAATAAACGGAGACGTTTCGTCTTGCTCTCGCTCGTTGCTTTGCACTATGTTGAATTTCGAATCGTGCACCGTCCACGGCGTCCGCCGTCCACCGTCTACGAATTCAACTAGTCCATGCGATAAACGTAAACCGTCGACGCGTCGACGCAACGTCAACGGTTGATTTCAACTAGTCCGTCCATTCAACGCCCATCCCTATTCCCTAGCTTTATCCGGTAAGAAGAAAGCGGGGGAAAGTTGCCTGGCAAACCCGTATTACATGCCTCAATATGATATTCCAAATAAATATATATTTTTTAGTTTAAAAAGGGTTTCTTATTTACTAGAAAAACTTATTTTGTGTTCATTTCTTGCATTGTAACAACACACATATCTTTTGTACACATTCTTTTGAATGCGGTCTAGCTATAGTAGTAGTTTTTATTACTATGCTAGGTTAATAAAATACGGCAAATATTATTCAAAGATATTTTCATTATTTGAATGTGACATAACATAAGTTTTAAGTACTTACTAAAATCTCTATAAACATACAAAATTAAACGTAAAAATGCCGATAATCTCGTCCGACCTTTCGGTTCGGGATTGATCTCGTAAAAGCCTCGAGATCTCGCGGGATCGGGATTGCATTCCCTAGTCGCTACATGTTTACTCTTGCTGTACACAGGTTTGAGTTTTTGTCTCCTCCTACCAATCTCAAGCCCAACACGAGGACTGAGATATATCTCGACTAAATCTCGGAGATTTATCTCATTCCCGCATCGCCACCCCCGCACGCGGGTCGGGTTTAGGAAATATATATTTTCATTCCCTATCTCCGCCGATAATGATTGATCCTCTGACACACTATATCTGAAATACACTAGGCCAAAGCTAGCCATGTCCACATCTGACAAATTGTACTTACAGCTTTTTCCTAGTATGTCGAGTGCGGATTCAATCTCCAATTCTCCTGGCTTCGATCCGTCTATTCTGATGTAAACTAATGCGTCTTCGTCGGATTGGTTTACACACGAAAAATGTCAATTATTGGATAGAAAAGGATACCGGCACACACGCTTTCCAACTGTTACTTGTCAGATTTATAAAAGGTTTGAATCCTGGCTAGCGGTTGGCGTAGAATACGTTGGGCGTCAGTTTCGACCAATCAAAATCATTTGACGAAACACTAGACACTTAGATTTATTACAGCGGACTGGAAAAATATTGATGGTACTGGGCAATAGTGATGGGTCGTCGACGTATTTACCGTCGACGAAACGAGACCGTCCACGTCCGTCCATCGACGAGACGATCAACTAGTTGAATTCGTCAACTAGTTGACGCGTCAACTTCGTTACGCGGACGTTCTATTTAAACATCGGGACGATGGTCAACTATCTACGGTTCGACGCGAGGTTGCTCGACGGCTCAACCGTTGGCTATTTTTATTACGTTAATTTTTAAAATTTACAGAAGTTCGAAGGAATATAGTTTCGGGGAAAGTAAAACCGCTACTTGTGCTTATATGTAAAAAGAAATATTTTATTATTTATTTGTTTACGCACATTATAGACTTTTACATATTGTTTTATATACTTCTTTCTATATATAGTAAAGAAAGAAGTAGGTATACACAACAATATCACGTGTAAGCAGTAAAATATTAGTTCAATAAAAAATAAAATAATTAAACAGAATTGTTTTATTTTATACAGCGCAGCGAATTCACCGAAAAATCGCATGTGCACATCGCACAAATCAAGTAAAAAATAATAGATTATAATAGCTTATTAAGCCCATCTCACCGTACGCATGCATTCAAATTTCAAGTCTCTGTTATAGTTCGTGTACACAGATCTGCACTCTATGGTCGTGTACTTTAGAGTTGAAATGAAATTACCCGTCGAGCCGTCATGGCGTCTACAAGTTTGACAGCAAGAGATGAGAGAGAAATAAACGGAGACGTTTCGTCTTGCTCTCGCTCGTTGCTTTGCACTATGTTGAATTTCGAATCGTGCACCGTCCACGGCGTCCGCCGTCCACCGTCTACGAATTCAACTAGTCCATGCGATAAACGTAAACCGTCGACGCGTCGACGCAACGTCAACGGTTGATTTCAACTAGTCCGTCCATTCAACGCCCATCCCTACTGGGCAATGCCCAATACCATCAAAAGCATTACATTGCCTTATTTGAAGACGACAGAGTTTCCGTGAATCGGGAATTAGACGGTTAACAAGACTGCTTAATGTGTGTGCTAAGAAGATTCGTGATTTATGAGCAGTGGCGCGTCAGGGGCTCCTAATATTCCTCGGCGTGGGACGCATCCCACACTTTACTTTACAAAAATAATCTTAATTTCGGCATTCTAGATCGCATGTCTCACAACCCTGACATTTGGAGGCAATTCGGCATTTCCAACAGTTTGCATTTTCGATCATTTTGAATTCATTTGTTTGATTATTCGAAAAACTGGATTTTTTTTATTCGGTTAACAATATATATTCACACACTCGTATATGTAGGTACTGGTTTAGACTCGAGTTAAAACAAGCAATTCAAAAACAACTTTCAAAGACGCGCTTTATAATTCTTCTTCGTATTACAAAATTAATCTTAACAATAAACAAAGTGCCTAGTCGGGTAGATGATTAATTACTGGAATTTTAGCAATAGGTGACAAAAATATTGCAAAAATAGACACTCATTTGACTAAATATTTTTTATACGAATAAAGCTCAATTTGACTAGAATCGTCGAAATGTTTTCAGGTTTTCACGGCCGTTCAGAATCTTCTGTATATAGTTTTCTGGGATATTCTGCCGTGTATATGTGACCTCTCTGGCCGACGTTTCAGATCCCATTGCAGAAAACGTCGAAATACTCTTGTTGGTGTTTCTATTTCTCTATTTCCTGCATATGAAATATTAAAGTTAATTGTATCTCTCAAAATATATTTAAAAAATCGTTGGAAACAATTGGATATTACATTGTCATTGGAAATACACAAATGGTGAATGTTTCACAGCTCCAACTAGTCGGGAAGTTGTTGATAGAGCAAATAAACAAAGAGACAAGTAAAGTTAAATGAAAGCTTGTAAAAAACAAACGAACGTGAAAGTCAAATGATTATTAAATAATATTTTCGGTAAGAATATCTATGGAGCTTGTCGATGAAGCTCCAGCATCCGGAGGAAGACCAAAGAACTCCTGGATGATGCTCCAAAGTATAGAGAGAGCCAGAGAAACGGCCTGGATAAAGGCGATACCCAGAACGGAAGATGCAGCCTGAGAACAAGAAGAGCCGACCCCAACAGCCTGCCTAGGCCATGGGTTGGGGCAGTGCAAGGAAGTAGGAAGGAAGAAGATTTTCGGTAAGAATTACACTTTAAATATTAACATTTGCTATCATATTGAAAACGTCCAAATATAATCGAAATTTTTCATTACGAATAATATGAATATAATGTGGTTTCCCAAATATTTTAGTTTTTTTTTAAATAAAAGCTTTTTTGCGTTGCTCTGAAAAGAGTACATATTTGATTAACAAAATAACATTATATTTGACATTAACATTTAAAAATAATAAAAGTACACATCATACCTGAAAAGAGAAACAACATTTAAAGCTATTATTTTATATTAGAAACTTTAACAATATATTATAATTTTATATATTATAATTTTCTCAATAGGTCGATTGTCAGTTGTTTGTGAAAGAATTTTCACACAAATTTAAACGTTCCATTTTAACAATTCAAATTAAATGAAAATCAATAGGTACCTACCGATCTTCATTTACATAAATATGTGATATTTTAATGAGAATGATACATTTGTTGTCTATTTCTTGTCATAACAGCATCAGCGTTGATTTCAATTTATTTTAGTCACTTTTAATCGCAGTGAATCCGATACGCCCAATTTATTTCTGTATTTAGTCTTATTAGAAACCATGGCAGAAAATCTCACTTCACGCAAGACGTAATAATCACAGTTTACATCAATATTTATGTATATATCAGGCTCTTTATTACTACTGGCTTGTCACAAAGCTTTTAGTTGCGCCATTTTTGAATCAGTAGGTACCTGTTACATCCTTAGAGTAATAATGTGGTTTCCCAAATATTTTAGTTTTTTTTAAATAAAAGCTTTTTTACGTTGCTCTGAAAAGAGTATATATTTTATTAGCAAAAGAACATAATATTTCACATTATAATTTAAAAAATAATAAAAGTACACACCTGAAAAGAGAAACAACATTTAAAGCTATTATTTTATATTATAAACTTTATCACCGATATATTATAATTTTCTCAATAGCTCGATTGTCAGTTGTTTGAGAAAGAATTTTCACACAAATTTAAACGTTCCATTTTTAACAATTCAAATTAAATGAAGATCAATAGGTACCTACCGATCTTTATTTACATATATATACTATATATATATATATTATATATTAATATATATATATCTATATATAGATTGTAAGATAAGGTTACATCAATATTCTTATTATGTATTCTCAAACTCATAGGTATTCTATGAAACTGGGACTAACTTGCTGGTATACTGGTGTTACGTGCCAGCAAAGGAGATTTCGGAATGACCTCTCTGTGAACTGGTTCAGAATTAGGTACTTTTGTTGAAGTGTTAGCGCAAAATAAAACGTAGTTCACGGAGATGAACTGAAACAAGACAGACATTCAGTTCTTTCTTCTTTGAGCTTCAGAAACGACCTGACGACCAAGGGCTCGTTGATGGGCTAATAAGCATTATTCTAAGGACTATAGTCCAATGGTAATTTCTACGTGACTAGATCCGGGTAAATGAACCTTTAACTTGTTGAGGGCCTAAAAAATTCCAAAGCAACATATAGGCAAGGGCCGGAAATTTTCTGAATTTTTTGTGATTTTTCTTTTTACGAAAAAAACATGCGTATGTTAAAAAAAAACACACACATTCATATTATTTTATCGTAAGTGTCGAAATGCAATGATTTTTTTATCATTTATGTAAAAAAATAATCTTTTTTTGAATTTCGATAATGTTGCCAGCGCAACATTTTCTGAAAAATAATAATTATTTTTTATTTGTTTATTAGAGACAACACTACTATTAATAATAATAATCTTCTTCTGTGTGGTATATTTTGTTGCACGGCACGGCACACGACGGGACATCGCACTCAAACACATAAATATGATACACTTTCACACACACACATATTTCAAATAAACGCAACAAAATTGCGTGTATTTTTGTTAATACATCACTATTAGTATTCAATTGAATCATAAACCAACAAAAACTGACAAATATCGCAAAACATGTCGTATATATTTGTATATACGTGTACAAATAAATCGAAAATCGAAAAAAATAAATCGTATTTCCCGCGCACATTGCGCGTGACCTTGACGATGGAATATTTGAATTTCAAATGCACAACACGCGATCGGGGCGCCATCTATAACAATTCTATACGATTTTGACGGCAGAAAAACTTGTGTTTTGATTGTTGATTTAAAATATAATCCGTGATGTTTTTGAGTTGAAAATGGAACGACAGGTCACAACAGGATTTCTCTATTGGGAAAAAATTACGTTTTTCAAGTTCGATACGCGGCCGTCGATAAATAATTTATTTTGTGCCTGTCGCATATATGCGACGCGGCCCCTGGGGACAGTCGCGCTCCGTCGCATATATGAGACGCGGCCCCAGGCTCATTAAAAGTGATATGAAGTCTTGTTTCATTCATTAATATTTTAAGATAATAGACAAAAACAAATGTATTAAAAATAATGGTTCCAAACCTCCCTCAAAACGTTTCTTGATGTTAAAGGTCAAGGCTGATAACCTAAATTGCTGTGTACAGAATAGTACAGATATAAAACACTGGAACGGGGCTCGAACCACTGACTGGTGGGTCACCAGGCAGTAGATTATTTAACTAATTGACCAATAAAATACTCGTTATATAAAATAATAGCTTCTATCGCGCTCAACTCCATACTGTTCTCGGATCTCGCGATAAATATCAACCGTGTATACGCGCCATAACCAATTAATCAATAGGGTAAATTTTAATAGAATAATCTTAACTATGGTTTAGAAAATACGATTATGAAAAATATTTTCTTTAAATACGCATATTAAAATTAAAAAACGATTTTGAAGTTCACGATTTTTTATCTCCCGCCAAAACGCTTATTTTCGCAAGTGACGTTTGGCATGTCTTTTTATGTCATCTAACGAATAACACGTAACAGCAAATTCGCGTAATTATTTAGGCCCGGTTGTTTCAAATTCGATCAAAGTAAGCGGTCGATAAAAGCATAGATTTTTACGAAAACGGATCGTCTGATTGGTGGAGAACGTAAAATTTCAGTTTAAACTCTACGCTTACTTTGATCGAATTTGAAACAACCGGGCCTTAGACGTACATTCGTTTTTTTACAAAACAAGCCAGATTTTTTGTGTAACATGTCCATAATGTCAGAGAAAAGTTTTGTAGATATTATATGGTACAGTAGCCAGCAAACATCTTAAAATTTTTCGGCGTATTCCACCAACGAGACTTAAAATTTGTCTTCTGCGCATTCCCCCACTACGCCAAAAAATTTCAAGAAGCTTGCCGGTAACTGTACCCAAATGTAGAAATTCATTCCTGAAAACTAAAAAATTAATCCAACATTGAAACATTAATTTTCGATAAGTTATCTTTAGTTAAGTTAAGTTCTTAGATAGTTATTTTATTGAAATAGGTCACAAACACGGCAAAATCCATAAAAAAAGCGAAGACGAACGGTTACCATAGAAAAGAAACAAATTACAGTGACATACACCATAGATCACGTACCTATGTTTATCTATAATTCTAGCCAAACAACGTCACGACTAATCATATCGCGTTTTAAGTAATCGTATTTTTTAAGATTATTATTATAAAAATTATGTTAAAATACAATTTACTTTTCTGAATCTATTTCATATGTTCTCATAGGTATCTGTAAAATGTGAAATTGCCCTATTATCGTGTAATTTTGATCTATACAGGGTGTCCCGTATCTCGACGTCAAGCCGAAATCGGTTGATAGGCCAAGTCATAATAGTTAAAAAAAAAAAACAGTCAGTTAAAACAGGACAAAGTATTGATTTTGAATACTTGGTTTGGTCAAAAAGTGACATTTTCTTCCAAGCTGGAGTAGTTGGCTTTGAATTTTGGACAAAAGTTTACAGAAGCATTATTCAGGATTACACAATAATAAAAAAAATTGAGAAAAATATAGATTAGTAGCAACAGGAGTGAAAAGACCGTCACAGGGTGTAGATTTTTTGATTTTTTTAAAATACTTATAATTTTTAAAACACACGACTTTATTATTTTTTTAAATATTTTTCTGATAACTATACCGATAATATTACAAACAAGGCATATACTATGTTGGTATTTATCACCAGAATTACTCAAGACTTTAAAAATCCTCAAAGTCAAAAATTCTCTATACATCACTAATACGAAGTATATTGGAATATTCGTCAGTTATTTGGTCACCTTATTACAACAGCACATGTTAAGAGAATCGAGAGAGTGCAGAAAAAGTTTATACGTATTTTGTCATACAAAGCTGGTCAACACAAAAACCTTCACAGCTACGAAGGTCGACTTGCCTTTTTCAATATGCACAAACTTGAGTACCGACGGAAAATATCCGATCTCGTTGTGCTACACAAGATTCTCAGCGGAGCTATTGATTCTCTCTGTCTATCTGATATAAATTTGCATGTTAAACCCCGTATAAGAAACCCTTAGTTCTTCATAATAAGTCAGCACACTAATAATGTCGGTTACCTTTCTCCCATTACAAGGTTGTGTCGCACATATAATTTATATTGTGCTGACCCTAACATTGATGCTGATATTCTTGCAGACACCTTATCTTCGTTCAAAAACTCACTCATACACAACATCCATTTTCTAAACGATGACCTGAACCTATAGATTCATTAAATCAATCATTCATTACTAATCGCACTACATTCAAACACAAAATATACAATACACCTAAATGTACATGTAAAATATAATTAATTGCAAAAATACATGTTACTAGAGCGTGCCGAAGACACTTGTAATTGGAATAATGGGCATTATAATAATAAGATAATAAACATTATAGTGAAGACTACGCAGTCTTCACTATAATGTTTATTATCAGAGTATCATGTACCTATTATCCCGTTAGTGTCTCTAATAAATATAAAAATAAAAATAAACTATTTTGACTTGGCATATCACACGATTTCGGCTCGACGCCGAGATACGGACACCCTGTACAAGTTACTTTTCAACGCGACATCTATTCTAGCGAAGGGAAAAACTACATTTCAAAATGAAGACTACAACACACACACGTTCACCAGTTTGAAGACTACAAAGTGTACACTACAATTGTAGTAAAAAATACTTGAAGTGAAGTAATTGTAGTACTACGAAATGAAGTGAAGTAAATGAAGTGAAGTAATGTAATGAAGTAATTGTAGTATTAATGAAGTGAAGTGTAATGAAATGAAGTAATGTAGTACTAGTGAGTTGGCAAGCTAAAAAAAAAAAAAAGGTCAACGAGAAAAACATTTTAGATAAATGACGATATTTTCTCCAAAGTAACATTTGGCAAAGTAAAATTTTCAAACCATGGAGGGGGGGGTTGTTACAGTTTCCAGAGGTTTCTTCCTTTAGCTACATCAACATCCCAAAAATTTCACGTAAAAAATGCACTATTTAAAGTATGTTTCTCATACTCTCGATAACTTTGAAGTGTATGTACTTTGTAGTGTTCGCTTTGAAATGAAGTGTACTATTTGAAGTTCATACTTTCAATAACTTTGGTGTTTGTAGTTTGTAGTGTGCACTACACTTCAAAACGTGCGAAGTGTGCACTTCAATGTAGTGTAGTACTACATTGTAGTAGTGAGTACAGAGCGGACCCATCATTCTATTCATTTCACAAGTCCCCGGTACGGAATTCGCCATAAATGGGGAAAAAAAACACTAAAAACCCAACGCCGATCGCTCTCGATCGCCGCGCATACAAATGGTGATCTCCGGAAACTCACCGACGACCCGCGCCTCCGGGCCGGGCGCTCGGGCGAGAGGAGCGCATCGGAGATCGCGAAGCGCGGTCCTGCGGAGGCTGCTGTAGTCAGGAAGTTCACCGCTAGACAATGCCGAGCAAAAAAAGTTGGTCACAATATAAACATCGAGGTCTGCAGGAAGGCGGCAGTGGGGCCAGAGTCGTCGCCGCGCCAGGTCCGCGAACGTCCTCAGACGAAAAGTCGAGTGTAATTTCGTGATTGATAAACAACGTTAGCATACCAACGAGTTGTGTCTTCGTCCAGAGTGAAAGGATTTCTCAAATGTGAGTTGTATTGGCTTAATATCATGTATATTTGCGTGAGTCCTACGAATATTTTAAATGCGGGCCCCTCTGAAACTAAACTAACCAACCATCACGCCGTTTCCCCATTGAACGCCACACTCTTCCATCCCGGCACACCGCTTTTGCTTCGGCCACATTCCTACATCTTCTCATACAAGTTCTACGGTTGTTGCGCCTTTTAACGGGGCCGTCCTCAAACACTTGTTGTATCCGATCGTGCCGGGTCTTTCGCGGACGACCTCTATTTCTGTTGCCTTCAACACTCGCCTCATATATTTTCTTAACCATCCTTTCCTCGTTCACACGTTTCACATGACCAAACCATCTCAGCACTCCTTTCTTTATTCTATCTACCACAGTACAATAAATAAAATTCAGTTTTTCATTGCTTGTCGTATTATATTTTATTTTTTACGAGGCGTATACACGACATGAGATTTTTGTATACAGATGCAGATACACATTCTTATTAGCATGCTCAAAAGTAGCATGCCCTAACAACTGTACAAACTTGCTCATTATTAGCATGCTCATAAATAAGCATGCTCAATGTTAACAATCCAGCACACATGCTTATTAGTGGCATGCTCTTGTCATAGAACAGAGAGGAACTCTAGTTCAAAATGGAAACTTTGCAAACTGAAATAGGAAATTCAAGTGAACCAATAAATCATAATGAGTTCCCGGGGTTCCGTCCGCACATTTTTGATTTTAGTTTTTATAATTTTTACCGTAAGATTTGAATCATTCATGACTTTTAATAAAGTTTCTTAAACATTATGTCTTACTATATTATTTTTACATAGCGGTGACCGAGTATTCCACAGACATTCTTGATTTCTGTAATAAGTCGGAAAGTAATGTTTTGTCATCTCCTCAATGCGCCATATTTGTTTCATCTGTCGCGGACTGAGAAGATCGCATTGTTAATCGATACTAGCCGCGAATGACATTAGCAAGCCTGTTCACACATGCTCAAAAGATACCCCTTCCACCCGCAATTCAAATGAGCATGCTCATTATTAGCAATATGCGTACCTACACACATGCTACTAAGGAGCAATAGCTCAAGAAGTTCAGTACTGTGCAAGCTCACGTGCCACTAATGAGTATGTGTATCAGTACCCGCAATGCAACATTTGATAACTATTTCATTTAAAAAAAAAAGTAACCCATAAAAACCAAGTTTTTATTATACTCCCTTTCTTTGTAAAATACAACAATTAAAACATATAACATAACACTAAACTCAAGGTAATTTAATATATTTTTAAAATGTCAGATGTTTTGAGCTTTGATAAGACACTTCATGCTTTGTGTAGTGAAGTACCTATTATGTATACCGACGGAGTAATTCAAATTTAGAAAATATTCGCCGTTGCTAGTAATCAAACTTTTGTAATGATTCCAATTTGAAAAAACTATTAAAAATTTGAAAAATCCAAAATTATACCATAATTATTATTAATTTTTAACGAAAATTTGATAGATCTTCTTGATCGTCGCCACGAGTCTGCTTGCCAAGTTTCAGCTCGATTGGATCACGGGAAAAGGGTCAAAAATCGATCCAAAGTTTTTTCGACGGCAAGCCGGCAAGCAAGCAAGCAGACGCCACGAGTTAATATAAAGGGAGTAATAAAATATTTTTTTTCGCCATACATAGTGACACCCTAATATTCTGGGTATTAAGACACTATTCAAAACTATCTACTTGTTTTCAACACTATTTCTTATCCCCATCTCCAATAATAATAATTTCGAATGTCCGTCCGTAACTTCCTATCCAATAGCTGATCTCATCCCGTTATCAAGATTAGTATGATTTCAATATTGTTATTGAAAAAGAAAACATGAACTATATGCTTTTTTATTAAAATACTCGGATAAGATTTTTTAAATATTAGGTTTATCGAAAATTAAAACTAATAAGTGCATCTATTACTATATCACATTAATCATTGATCAAAATATATAATCCTTTATGTAGCTATGTCCGTCACTAACGCCGCCAGATGGCGCAGCTAATGATGAGGTGTATGAAATGAGATACAAAAAGAAGTATTTTTCTCGAAGTAATAATGTCCTTCGCTAACGCTACCAGATGGCTGAAATAATAATGAGGCATAAGAAGCAAGAAAGACATAAATCTCTGTTTAATAATTTCCGTCACTATTCTGTTCTCTGTTTTAATTACAGCCTCAAGTGGCGGCCGAAATATATGATAAAATATATGTCATCTTTTAAGGCTTATTGCTAGTGATGTTATGAAATTACAGGAAACATGTAGAATTTAAAAATTTACTTTTTCACACGAAGCAAACACATTGTGGTGAGACATAATATCTTTAAATAAAATAACTTATTGAGTTTAAAGTGAGTTTAAAGTGTGAAGTACAGAAATGACATAGGTATTCGTCTCAATAATTTAGAAGCTTTAGAAATAAAATATATTTACTTAATAAGCAACTAGATTTATCGCGTAGTCCAATTCTAGATATATTCCCCTTCCAATTAACTACACCCATCCATACCCACTCTCTTTCACCCAACCCCCACCACAGTTGACGTTCTGTCTCTTTCTTCCCTTAATGCTTTCTTAATCGTTCGTAATTCTGTTTTTATTTAGTTAATATCTGAACCCTGATGAAGAGTCAGTTGTGAGTCGAAACTAGTTGGTTTAAACTCAATAAAGTGGTGTTAAAGTTATTTTATTTAAAGATAAAAATTTACTGTATGTAAAATTATTACTTTAAAAACACTAATTTCCCTTTGCAACGAATGGCAATGAAACTGAAACTGAATATTAAAAAATCTGACGTTGTCACCCAAGTGACGCCAATACGTAATATTTCAGATAAAAAATGATAATATATTATTCGTTTCGATGTGAAAAACCTTGTACAAAAAATATTCAATCGCGGAGCGCAGCTGAATATTTTCCATATTCTTAAAATATCAAATGAAAATTCCGAGTGATGTCAGATGTTGCCAGAAGCGATAAAGGCTCAAATTATCGATAACTATGATTAATTTAGACTGCTCCGGTATTAGGGTTGCCAACCGCACTCTAAAATAGAGTATTGTACTCATATCACGTAGGCGTACTCTATAAACTATAACACTAATACAGGACGCTAAAATACTATTTTTTACACGTTTACTATACTAGTGCCAGTCACGCATTTATGATGCATAGAAGTTATAATTTTAAAAGAACTCCAAGGCGAAATGTTTAATAACGTAGATTTTATCCAAAAATCCACTGCAGAAAAATGATAATTCATATTTAAAAAATGTCCTGACGAATTTGTTTAATTAAAAAAATTGTTAGCTATATACTCTCTAAGAATGTTTTTAGGTTTTCACGGCCACTCAGAATCTTCAAGTTTGTGTTTACTGGGGTATTATGCCGTGTTGTTACGACCTTTCGGGCCGACATTTCGGATCCCATTGCAGTGTCCATCATCAGGGCTGATGTGTGTAACACGGCATAATACCCCAGTAAACACAAACTTGAAGTATATACTCTCTGTTCCCGCCACTTCAGCATTTACTGAGAGAGTCTTTTCAGTCATGAATGTGAAGTGGCGGGAAGAGAGGAACACGGCTTCGTTGAAATTGATTCAAAAAACTAACCCATAAAAACCAAGTTTATATTTTACTCCCTTTCTTTGTAAATTAAGTTTACCATCATTTAATTAAATAAATGATTGACTGAAAATGAAACTTGTCTAGACAAACATCTGTGTCAAAAGTCTCTAAAAATATCTCTTATTATTTGATTTCTTCCCAAAAAACCGAAGTGTGCTGTCATCTGTGAACCAATTGTCATAAATTTTCGAAATTAGTAGTGAAGTACCTATTATACCTACCGACGGATTAATTCAAATTTTAATATTCCGTGACGTTGTCAGGCCGCCGTTCGTAGTAATCAAACTTTTGCAATGATTCCTATTTGAAAAAAACATTAAAATATCTAAAAATCCAAAATTATAATTGTTAATATTTTTTAACGAAAATTTGATAGATCTTCTTGATCATCGCCACGATTCTGCTTGCAAAGTTTCAGCTCTATTGGATCACGGGAAAAGGGTTAAAAATCGATACAAAAATTTTTCACCCGGCAAGCAAGCAGACGCCACGAGTTAATATAAAGGGAGTAAAAATGAGCTCTTGATCTATGTAAACTTAGAGTTACAATGTTTGAAGTCGTACAATTATTTTAAAAAACAATGAAAAATTGTTAAATGCTGTAAAAAGTAGCAAAAAATACCTTTTCAAAAATTTGAAATAAATGATACTCTCTGTTATAAGTCCGTACTCTTTATTTACCTCCTTTGAAATCAGATGTACTCTATTTCTTCTAATAAAAGTTGGCAAAAGTTGCCAACCCTAGCTGGTATCTACGAGTAGGTACTATGGTAGGTACTTATTTTTTTGATGCTGCCAAAATTGTTATTCGGCGAATATTGACTTTCTCAGAATGCCCCTTGAGCAGGCAACACGCGAAACAATGGCGGATGCCGTAACGGCAATTAAGTTACAAAAATATTCAGAAAACTGATTAAACTGAACGGAATAATTCGTATCTTCTCCAGCAGAGTAAACTGGGCGATATGGCGAAGAGCCAAATTACGCGAATCTGTTTAGACAGCTCGTATAACATGTGTGACATTTCTTTTAAAGATCTCATAAAAAAAATGCTTGCGTGTAGGTACTCATGCATGCGCGGTAGAAGTTATACTTAAAAACTAAAAAAAATAACCCATAAAAACCAAGTTTTTATTATACTCGCTTTCTTTGTAAAATATAACAACAATTAAAGACGAATTAAAACATATAACATAACACTAAACTTACAGTAATTTAATATATTTCTAAAATGTCAGATGTTTTGAGCTTTGATAAGACACTTCACGCTTTGAAGATTAAATTCTAAAAACATTTGTCAGTCAATCTAGATTTTCGACATTCGTAGTGAAGTACCTATTATGTACACCGACGGAGTAATTCAAATTTAGAAAATATTCCGCGACGTTATCGGGCCGCCGTGATAAAACTTTTCAAATAATTCCAATTTGAAAAAACCAATAAAATTTCTAAAAATCCGAAATTATACTATAATTATTAATTTTTTTAACGAAAATTTGATAGATCTCCTTGATCGTCGCCACGAGTCTACTTGCCAAGTTTCAGCTCGATTGGATCACGGAAAAAAGGTTAAAAATCGATCCAAGGTTTTTTCACCCGGCAAGCCGGCAAGCAAGCAAGCAAGCAGACGCCACGAGTTAATATAAAGGGAGTAACAAAGACAAAATTATATATTAATGACGCTTAAATTATTGAGTTGTAAAAATCTACACTGACCACAGTCGATTATTCTATTGAGTTTCATACTTACAGAAATGTAACCCTCGAATATTTAAAATAATTGGGGCAAACAAAAACTTTCTTAGAAAAAGTGCGCATTTTCAAAAAGTATCTACCCACTTTAATATTTTATCGATTTTCGGCCTAAAAGGGTTCCGTAGGTACCCATACAAAATTTCTGAAACTATACAACTTTGACAAGCGCATTGAATGTCGAATGCATGAATGTGCTTGTTGTTTTGAAAATGAATATCTGACAATTATCTACGTCGTTTTATGCGATAGATAATTTCTTGAATATCACCTTTAATCGTTTTTGGCATGGGAACAAACGAAAACTTTCTTAAAAATCACCGACAGTAACATGAAATACAGATATATGTACGAGAAGCCCCCTTTTGGCATTTCGATTACACACCTAATTTAGGTACATAGTATTCAATTAATAGTTCTAATTTTCAATTCAATGGCCAATCATTCGTCAGCTCATGAATTGGGCATCCTTGTGATTGGTACTCGATTCAAGATGGTCGACAATACGTTATTTATACTACTGGAACACTAATATCAAGCGAATAAAGTTTTGACAGTTTAATGGACGCGCGCGTTTCGTAGTCTCTCATTCCCGCTATATGCTGCGCGTGGGTAATTTTCATTACAATAAAAATTACCCTAAACGTGCCTAAAGAAGTACAACTTCAAAAATATATTATCGTAATCACTCCTGTTCTTGTAGTTTTTGTAGAAAAGCACCGCCCGCATAAGGTTGCAGCGGTGCGAGCGGTGAATCTGTTTAATGACAATGCAATGTCACATTTTCTAGGGTATCATGCCGTGTTTTCACGACCTTTCTGGCCGACGTTTCGGATCCCATCGCAGGGTCCATCATCAGGGTCCAATCGGTGAAGCGGTGTAGATTTGTACAGAAAATATATCCGGGGGAGAGGATGGGTTAGAGGGGAAGGGGAAATGTCGCTTATATTACCCGCCGGGTCCCAAAGCAAATGTATGCAAAATTTGCGTCAAATCGGACAAACGGTGTAGATTTGTATGGAGAACAAACAAACAGACATTCTGTGCTATTCTGATAATAGCAATATTGGGATATCAGATCTTTATCCCAATCGTGACAGGTAGTATATATAAATTCATTCAAAAGTAAACAAACGTTAAGTTATTCACAATTACGAATAATGAGCTTTCTGACGCGATGTTGCTACAAATGAGCCTGCGTTACACGTCAAAAATACAGCACATGTAGAACAATTTCATGCTCCGCCCAGCATAATCGCTAGGGTTTAAAATAGTACCATTAACTGCCGGCAGGGGAAATATAAAAAAAATGTTAAAATATTTTGATATGAGTGGTTATTACTATTTCATGGATAAATAAGTACACACAGTAGCCGGCAAACATCTTGAAATTTGACGGCGTAGTGGGGGGAA
The DNA here is from genome assembly GCA_016648135.1 of Agrypnia vestita. Classification (NCBI taxonomy): domain Eukaryota; kingdom Metazoa; phylum Arthropoda; class Insecta; order Trichoptera; family Phryganeidae; genus Agrypnia; species Agrypnia vestita. Next base: position 47,481 of record JADDOH010000281.1, on the reverse strand, counting down.
GTTTGCGCACGTACCATTCTAACAAAGAGACCTAAATTTTGTCTTCTGCGCATTCCCCCACTACGCCAAAGAATTTCAAGAAGTTTGCCTGCAACTGTACTAAGCATGCAGCTAGTTAATAAATAAATAATAATGGTAAAAGAGAAGTCCACTTATTTATCTTGGCGAAATTAGTTCCTTAGGTTCTCTCCGCGGCTCTCTAAGCTGGGCGTGTACGTTTATGCAAGAGACGACATTTGCAATAGTGGCATCAATTATTATGATCATCTTACTATGATACCTCTGTCCCGTTTCTCCTAAATAATATGCAAAGTACACCCACATAAGCAGCATAACACCAACATAATATCTCCGGTGTTTACCTACCAGAAGTCTCTAAGGAGCTTTCATTATGCCCTAGGGATGGGTAAAAAGATCGATATATCAATATATATCGATATTTTTATTGAAAAATATCGATATTTATCGTAGATATATTTTTTCGCGATATATCGAAAATCGATATATTTTTTTTGATATATCGATTTTTTTTTCTGGGATAATCGATATTTTTTTCTTGGCGACCTTTCTAGTTTTGGTCATTTTTTTGGCAACATTTTTTTGGTTACCTTTTTAATCTTTTTCTTGGCAAGCTTCTTCAAGCAAGATACATTTTTTTCGATATACCGATAGTTTTTCCCGATATATCGATATATTTTTCCCTATATATCGATATATTTTTTCCGATATATCGATATATTTTTCCCTATATATCGATATTTTGTTCCCGATATATTTCTTGGCCATCTTTTTTCCTTTTTTTCTGGCGACCTTTTTTTGGTTGCCTTTTTTTTTGGTCGCCAAAAGCTTATTCCCCTTACATTTTTGAAAAAATGATATCTCTAAATATCGATATATTTTTCGCAATGTATATCGGTTATTTTCGATACTTTTTTAAAATATCGATTCGATATATATCGATATTTTTTTTTCATTTACCCATCCCTATTATGCCCCCGGTGTACGGAAAAAGACGCGATGAAGTAAATCTCTGATATTGAATCAATTTCTAAAGCAATTAAGAACTTATCGGTTCTCGAAGTTACTTTACATTTACTTTAATAACCCGAGGTGGCAACCAATATCCTTGTCTTAAGGAAATGTTTACAGTGAGTTTGGTAGGTGTATTCCATGACTACTTTCAAAATGTGCAGTAGGTTCCGAGACAGTGATAGTTTTACAGTTTTACTCGTAGGGTTGTTGACTCTTTCACTTTTTACACCATGTAGTGTTTAATTCAATTCATTTTCTTGTAAATTTTTATTGTAAATAATATTTTTTTTATAACTTATTGAGTTATTTATAAAACGCGTTAATTTTATTTTTAATATATAAAGCGTTAACTTTGTGGTCAGACATTTTAACGAAATGTTATTTATGTTAGTATACAGGGTTATTTGTAAAACATTAATAACCTCGCAGGACTATATTCCTGCCTTGATTATGAGTCGAAAATGTTCAAGCTATTATGACCTAATATCAATAGTTAAGGAGATATGCGACATCAAAGTTTGCATTTTTTTTCAATATTTCTGACTTTTTTTTTGTAAAACGTTGGACTATCGTTACAGTAACTTATATCGAATATGAAAAATTACTTTTCCTTTAACACAAGTCAAATGAAAAAATAAAAACCTTCAAATTCCAATTGGAATTTTTTCAGGCTTTCTATCATTTTATTTAACTGTATTGAAACGAATGAATTTTAATCAAGGCAGGAATATAGCCCTGCGAGGTTATTAATGTTTTACAAATAACCCTGTATTACCACTTAAATGACTATATTAAAGGAAACACATTCTTATTGTGAAGTTGCAATTTCAGAACAAAGTTCTGTGAATTATTAAACAATTGTTATTAATCAATTAGAAAAGACATACAGAAAAAATCAAATTAACGAAAAAATATTTTAAATGCCGCCGGGACTCGAACCACGGACCTCCAATTCTATCCGGGAATGGCGCGTTATCCAATTTCGCCACGGCATTCCGGTAAGTTAAGTCCCGGCGGCATTTAAAATATTTTTTCGTTAATTTGATTTTTTCTGTATGTCTCTTCTAATTGATTAATATAATTTTTTTTTTACTTAAATGACTTTTTGTCTACCGGTTTCGAGACGTAACTCGTCTCTTCGTCAGGACAACCACTACACTAGCATGTAAATATCACTACACACCACGAGCATAGTATTATTTACGCACCAACATCTTCACAAAATACTCTTCACATGCGTGTTACTCTAACTAAGTGCATGTTGGCCTTTAGTTGGTAGACCAAAAAGTAATTTTAGTGGTTCTAACATAATGTTAATGTCTAATGTTCTAACATAAATAACATTTTGTGTTAAATTTAATTCGTGATTGTTTTATTGATAGCTTTCTTTTGCACTTTTTCTTAATAATGTTTAAACTGTCTGTAAAAGGATGTCTCTATTTTTACTCCCTTTATATTAACTCGTGGCGTATGCTTGCTTGCCGTCAACAAAAACTTTGGATCGATTTTAGACCCTTTTCCCGTGATCCAGTCGAGCTGAAACTTGGCAAGTAGACTCGTGGCGACGATCAAGAAGATCTATTAAATTTTCTTTAAAAAAATCAATAATTATAGTATAATTTCAGATTTTTATAAATTTTATTGTTTTTTTCAAATTGGAATCATTAGAAAAGTTTGCTTACTAGCAACGGCGGCCCGATAACGTCGGGGAATATTTTCTAAATTTGAATTACTCCGTCGGTATACATAATAGGTACTTCACTACGAATGTCGAAAATCTAAATTGACTGACAAATGTTTTTAGAATTCAATCTTCAAAGCATGAAGTGTCTTATCAAAGTTCAAAACATCTGACATTTTAGAAATACATTTAATTACTGTAAGTTTAATGTTATGTTTTAATTCGTCTTTAATTGTTGTAATATTTTACAACGAAAGGGAGTATAATAAAAACTTGGTTTTTATGGGATACTTTTTTTACTTCCATTCTTTTAACTCGTAGCGTCTGCGGTTTGTTGTCTGCCGGAAAAACTTTGGATCGATTTTTGACCCTTTTCCCGTGATCCAATCGAGCTGAAACTTTGCAGGCAGACTCGTGGCGATGATACAAATGATCTAACAAATTTTCGTTAAATTTTTTTAAATAACTCTAGTACAATTCTGGATTTTTCGAATTTTAAATGTTTTTTTCAAAATGGAATCAATACAAATGAGTAATGACCCCGACGCGTGCAGCAGGCACGAAACCTGAATCAATGAGAAAGGAACTATGATAAAAACTTGGTTTTTATGGTTTAGTTTTTTACTAATTTGACGACTAATGAAAAAACGACGATCAAAATTCTAGTCGTAATCTAGAGTTTTTATTTTATACAATTTCTGTAAACAAATTTGTAAGATAGTCATACCGAACAGAATACTTTCCCAATAAAGCCGTATTATTTTCGCCTTATCTTTACGATTCGTCTATGAATTTTATGTAGTTGACAAGTGAATTAATTTTACGCACTAAAGCGAAATACACTGTCATTAATTTCGTATTTACTGACAAATTTAATGTTTTGCGTGTATCCTAACCGTCAATCTGCCTGTCGTGCGTCATTCGCGATTATCTGCTAACAAAGTGTCATTCTTTAAATAGATTATTTCTTTTATTTCATTAGAGTTCATTAATAGCAATTAATAAATCGTGTAAATTCAATCCGTTTCTGCTTATGCGAATTAGTTTATGGTAAATTTTGTTTAATGTAAGTATTTGAGTATTTTATATTGGCCTCCCTGTCCGTCAAGCTACGCACGTTTTCTGCTTTATGTTACCTGTGTTATTAAGCTTTTTAAATAAACAAACTAGACAGATTTAACAAACGTTTTAAATTTTTACATTTCAGCTATTAGATCCTACAAATAAATAATCTAGAAATACTTGAAATTAGGAAAAAATGTTAATATTAATTCAAATTTAATAAATACACAGACAAAATTTTTGCATAACCCAATATTGAATATTTTTCCACATAACGTTCCATCCTCTCCAGGTGACCCACCCCCCCCTCACACATCCCTTCACCGTAACACATTTGCATGGTTTACTTTTTCAATTTTAGTACACCAACAATCCTGAAGGAGAGAACATTGTTCTCGAAACATGTAGATTGTTTAATCTAATAAAGTGCTGAAAACAAAGTGATTTCTGTTTTATTTTAATAATAATGTCACCACAAAATTCAAGCCTTTATACAGACGAAAAAATATTCTTCGAACAGTTAATAAACTAGATTTTGCTAAGATAGTGAAACTGCTTTTTTAACTCGTGGCGTATGCTTGCTTGCCGTCAACAAAAACTTTGGATCGATTTTAGACCCTTTTCCCGTGATCCAGTCGAGCTGAAACTTGGCAAGTAGACTCGTGGCGACGATCAAGAAGATCTATTAAATTTTCTTAAAAAAAAACAATAATTATAGTATAATTTCGGATTTTACAAAATTTTATTGGTTTTTTCAAATTGGAATCATTAGAAAAGTTTGATTACGGCGGCCCGATAACGTCGCGGAATTTTTTCTAAATTTGAATTACTCCGTCGGTATGCATAATAGGTACTTCACTACGAATGTCGAAAATCTAAATTGACTGACAAATGTTTTTAGAATTCAATCTTCAAAGCGTGAAGTGTCTTATCAAAGCTCAAAACATCTGACATTTTAGAAGTATATTAAATTACTATAAGTTTAGTGTTGTGTTATATGTTTTAATTCGTCTTTAATTGTTGTTATATTTTACAAAGAAAGGGAGTATAATAAAAACTTGGTTTTTATGGGTTACTTTTTTATTTATCGCATCACTTTGGCATATGTTGTGTTAACGGTAGTTTATAATGCCGAGAGTTATCTCACAAATAGTCTAGAATCTAGAATCAAAAATCTCATCCATGTATCCGGGCCACTTCGATGAATGGCGATCTTCTTCTTCTTTTGGTGTCATGTCAGGTCCCCCCAACGTTGACTATCACCCGAGAGAAAGCGTCCCTGTCCTGGGCAGCACGAAACAGCTCTCCAACACTTCTTATGCCCGTCCAGTCGCGTATATTGCGAAGCCAGGAAATTTGTCTCCTTCCAACACCTCTACGACCCTCTATCTTGCCCATAAGAATCAGGTGGAGCAATTCGTATTTTTCTCCTCTGAGCACATGACCCAAAAACGATACCTTTCGGATTTTGATATTTGTCAGCAACTCTCTATTCACTCTAGCTCTTTGAAGAACTCTCGTGTTGCTGACCATATCCGTCCAGGGTATCCGGAGCATTCTCCGATGTATCCACATTTCGAACGCCTCCAGCCGGTTCATGCTACTCACTTTGAGGGTCCACGATTCCACTCCGTACAGCAGGACTGACCATATATAACATTTGACCAGTCGCTGTCGAAGTTTCAGGTTAAGATTGTCATCGCAGAATATCTGTCTCATTTTGTTAGAAGCAGCTCGCGATGCTTCAATTCTGCATTTGACTTCGGTTTCTGGGTCGAGGTCTTCCGCTAGGATACTTCCAAGGTATTTAAACTTTGTCACGCTCTCTATACCAGCCCCATTCAATGTGAGGCGTGCTCCCGTGTGATCTTGCCTACTAAACACCATGAACTTTGTTTTACTCACGTTCATGTTAAGACCCAGTCTCACACCAGCATCATTATGGCGATAATGGTGATTTATTTGTATAAAGATTTATTGAGCCCCGGGCGTAAAGAATACATAATTATGATCGCCCTCTGTTATAACACTTACATGCATTATTCCTACACACTTGTTACATAATAATAATATTATAATAAAGGTTAACAATTGCGTGGGCCGGTTGCTCGTTCGCGTTTACGGAAAAAGAAACAAACCGGTTGACCTCTGAATAATTCTGCAGAGAAACAGCCCACACGAATTCGGTAATGTTATTAATAAAGAAAAAAATCTTCACATCCGCAAATATTATTCTAAAAACAAGATCTCGTGTCCATATTCAATTTGACGATACAATGCTGTATCTTACTTATGTAATCAATATATATATATATATATATATACTCCTTTAGAGAATGGTGGATCATAAAATAGACTTCGACAATTCAAAAGTAGTTGCCAGCCTCAATAATATTTAGAATCTACAGAGAGGCAATTGAAATAAATAAAAGAAATAGTAATATAATGAACAACAGAGACGATAGCATTCGACTTCCGACCGCATGGAGTAACATTCTTAATAATAATAATCAAATTTCTAATACAAATAATATTAATAATAATAAACCAGAAATCACGATGAAAACACCGAAGCAATTAGAAAATCCAACCTTTTCAACATTGTATAATGACGATAATAAAGTAAATATACGGATTACTAGAAGCCGAGCAAAACACATTAACGGCGTCGCTGGAGAAACCCACTCCTCCACAAACACCTGACGCAGAATTTTTCAAACTTTCACTTGACGGTGAGCTCCGGACCCAAACGGTTGTACGCTTTTTGGAGAAGCAGCTCATCGACAGGGCGCCCTGAAGATGAACAGTGAGATCTGTTCGAAACGTCGGCAGACGACTGGTCCTGACGACCAGAATTTGACGCGGGTTACCCCCAAAGTAGTTAGAACTAACACATATTGTACCCGTGAAAGCCTTCGATTTAACATATATATATATATATATATAAATAAACCCGTGTTTCCCTATCCGCCAAGTTTTCTCCACAAAAAGTTATGGTGGTGGATAGCCCTTGGTGTCACATCGAAAATATGCGAGTTTGGTGGGGGTGGCTGTGCGTGGGTGGGAGTGGGTGATGTAAACGTGCTTTCAAGCACATTGTTTTGTTATGGGAAGGCCGCAAATGCTTCAGATTGTTTCAAAATAGGCGCGCCGACTGTGTCGGTGAGTCTAGAAGGTTCCGGAAAAACCTGCTCTAGAAAGTTCTGGAAGGAGAAGTTCTAGAAAATTCCCGAAAGTTCCATAAGGTTCCAAACTAAGCGGCGGAATGTGTCGGTGTGTCTAGAAGGTTCCTGTACATTCGATAAATTTTTTAAAAGCTCTGGAAAGAGAATGTTCTAGAAGGTTCGCGAATGTTCTATGACGATCCGTATATTATAGGGACAGACGCATGCGTGAATGGAAAACATGGGTGTGTGTGTGCGTACGCATGGCGACGCCTGTCAGGGGAGAGGGGTCTAAATACTCACGCGCAAGAGCGCGCGTTCTTTGTTACTGAATGCCGACATTGAGATATCAATTGCAAACATTTTCAATAGTAATTAAATAAATTGTACTCGCATCATACTACTAGCAATGTCATATTATATATTTTCCTTGCGTCTGGCCGTCGCACTATTAAATAAACAAGAATCTAATTTTTGCTGTTTAATTATTTTTTCTCTCGTTCTCAATTCATTATAAGGTCCACACACAATACCTACACACTTACACACACTCATCAAACACATTTAACTTATTCTCTCAAAAATATTAACATGTAGTCGCGCAAAACAAATTGCATGATATTAGGTATAGCACGGAAGAAGTGCATGTTTTTGATATTAATGATGATTTCTTGTTAAATGAAACAATCATTATGTTTCGTATGCGTGTGCTGTAATGCTGTCCTTTTTATAAATAAATAAAATAAGAATAATTATCCGTTTGGCGTAATATACTAGAGCACCCGGCGGTAACCTCTCGCCCTGTCATTCAGTACAATCTCGTATTTGCGCGTGAGCTGTGACATCTTGATTACCAATATACACTGAATTATTACGTCCAAAACAGTCCGGGGTGGTGCAAGAACAATTGCCAATGAAGTATTTAAGATTTGCGACGCTGAAAAAGCAAATAATGGACAAATATTACCGTTTGCAGGACTCCAGATAGAGCGGCCGCTATCACTGGTTTGTTTCTTCAGTGTTTCCCGACCAAATTTCTATTTAAGGCTCCGACACCGGTTACCGGACACTCTGTACATTATGTATCTATACCTATAAAACTCAATGTCTGTCCGTCTTTCTGACTGTCTGTCTGTTCTCTATACAAATCCACACCGTTTGTCCGATTCGATTCAAATTTTGTACACTTATGCTTTGGGACCCGGCGGGTGACATAGGCAACATTTCCCCCATATTCTCATACCCCATATTTTCGATGCAAATCTATACCGTTCGACCGATCGGACTCCAAATTTGGAAACTTATTCTTTAGGACTCGGCAGGTAACATAGGCTATATTTCCTCCCTCCCCTTTTACCTTTTCTCCTCCCCCTGATTTATTTTCGATGCAAATCTATACCGTTCGAATCAAACCTTTGTTTCCCCCCAAATTTATTTTCAACTTAATCCTTAACCCGTGCAACGCCGGGTACGAACAGCTAGTTAAATTTACACCCTGGCAACTTCTGTTTCGCGACAGGGACGCCTTCCCTCGCACGCCAATTTATACTGGTCGCACTCTACGTACCTAATTATGAAACAAATGTGACTTTCACACGTTCCATAGATTCATTTGGAGTGGTGATTATTACATATTTATTCCAGAGATAATAAAGCCATGTTTTCACTAGGGGACAAATCGCGAAACATTCCGTTCGACATGTCGCATCAACATCTACGCTCATGTTTCGGGGACAATGACGCGGTCAATTGACGTCTACACACCGGGACTCGCATATCTTGTCGCGGAAATGTCATCCGATGAGGTTATGGATGACAGCTGCGGTATCACATTTGGCGAAAACGGGGTTCCGCGCAATTCGAAATGTTTTTTTGGGTCGCAATTTCAAATTAACAAGGTTTTACTGTAGTAAATTGAATATTATTAAAAACAAGGTCCTTTTTGCAAATAATTATTGTTTTCCAGACGTCACGGAAATATATCGCCCTATGAGGTTATGATGATAGCCGCGTATCTGTTTATGTTAATGAGTTTATCGATAAGTAAGAGGAGAAAAAAAAGGAGAATGCGAAATTATTAACTGCAAAGAGAAAGAAGGACGGACATTCTATGCGATCTTCGATCGATACAGCTCGATGAGTTGGAGAACGATTTCGTTTCCCCGCATTGTCATCTTGACAGATACAGCGCATGCGTATTCACTTGTAAACATACCACGTGGTACTGACGCTCCGCGGAATGTTGCAGTGAGTACGCTCGGGTACCGTGCGCATGGCAACGTTGCCACGGCACGTAGAAATGCCGCGCTATGTTGTGCGCGAGGTCGCGGAACAGTGCACGACGTTGCAACGTCACGTAGACTCTATGCCGCGCGTGCTGTTGAGGGACAATTTGTCCCCTAGTGAATACATGGCTTAAGGCAAAAAATTAATAATCACATATTCCGTGTATTGCTGAGTGAATGGCTATTCAATATTGGGAAAAATCAGCTGGAAGAGATGCTCAAATGAACAATACTGTATTTACTGAACATTTACTCTATACTTTGTTCTTATATTATCAACCTTGAAATTAATTTACTTATTTACACTTTTGTTTGTTCATATATGTATACACTTTTTACTTTAAATTACTTTACTTTATTTTTCTTTTATTCTTCTAATTACGTAACCATGAAATTAAATATTTAAATCGAGTCTCAATGAATGGAATGGCTACTTACCTCAGAACAGGTATTTTTATGTACCTAGCGAGGTAGGTAACGATGAAGGCCTGTATACAAAAATTGTATATTGTATTTGTTGCTATCTTATTCATAAACTCTGTAAATATTCTCAACATTAATTATGTTTTGATGCAAGCTGTTATAAAAGTTAATGAGCTAATAAACTGATTCAAGACAATTCTGGCTAGACTTCAACCGCATTTCAAATGAATTACTCAAAAGACATTCTCCGACAAAGGTCGTATTTTGGAAATGTCATATTCCTCAAGATGGCGATGCATTTTGTTTGTTCTTTTTGTGTCAAAAGAACAAAAGGCGGTAATAATGAATGTATGTGTGTTGCAGATGACCGTCGCCAGGATGCTCGTGTGGGCGGCTCCCCTCTTGGTGCTGATCTGTCAGCCCACGGCACTGGGTGAGTACCTACGCCGCTATCATAATAATATTGTTGCTATTAATTATGTCGCTACCTGCCTCGCAGTTAGTAGCGCAATAGGAGTGACTGTTTCGTTGTTAAGGTACTAATACACATGCTTATTTTTGAGCATGTTCATTAGCATGCTTAAAACTAGCATGCTCATACACACTTGCTCGTTATTAACACGCTTATTACTTTTCTTTTCTTTTTCTTTTCTCTTAGATTTAAGTATTCCTACGATTTACTTTAAATTCTTATCATAATTTTGTTTGTATATTTTCTTTTCTTTTTATTTTCTTTTAGATTTAGATTCTTTAATTGTCATTTGATAATATGAGAATAACTGTCGTAGAACAGGTTTTTACCTAGTGTGGCGGTTATTAGTAACATGTATTAACAAATGGAAATAAACAATAAATAAATAAAATCTACCTACTCGCTGCACACTCCTGCTAAATAATAATACTAATAGTGATATTTATTTCTCTTCAAAAATTTTGTATTTTGTAGTACATGTCAACTGCCTAACTAGGAGTTTTCTTATAAAAAATAAGATACATAAACAACTTTCATAATTTATTTATTTCATCTCACTGCATGTGACTGATATCGAGATGAGTAAATTTGTATTTTTAATCAATATCACTATTATAAAAGTACAAATCATTCTTATAAAATAATTATGTAAATTTAATATTTCGCACTGTACCCACACTAACTCAATTACCAGCTTATACGAAAAGACCTATACATAGGCGACATTTCTCCCCTCCTCCCTTACTCCACCCCTTCCCCTTGATATATTTTCTGTACAAATCAACACCGTTTGACCGATCTGACCCAAATTTTGCGTACATATTCTTTAGGTCCCGGCGAAAAACATAGGCCAAATTTCCTCCTGGACATACCATCCATCCCGGCCTAGATTAAATGGAAACATTGTTTTTATTAGAGGCTTTGCAAAACAAATGCATTTTAGTATGTTCATAGGTTTTCGCGGCCACTCAGAATCTTCAAGTTTGTGTTTTCTGGGGTATTATGCCGTGTTATTACAACCTTTCGGGCCGACGTTTCGGATCCCATTGCAGGGTCTATCATCGACCCTAATAACACGGCATAATACCCCAGAAAACACAAACTTGAAAATGCATTTTTGTGTCTCCTCGCAAACTTATTTTTAACTAAATCCTTAACAGCTAGCCTATAATACATCTTGATTAATGATGTTTCCAGGGGGATAAAATACAGTATTGTTTATTTTACTCGCGATCGCAAATTCACACTTTTGGACATGACTTCTTCAAGGGATCTCCGCGGAAGAGTGAAAAAGTGTGGCATTCTATCCCCTCTGCTATACCCCTGCGGGAAATAACGATTAGTTAGTTAGCGATTATACGTCTTGGCATTTATTTTCTTTTAACTCGTGGCGTCTGCTTGCTTGCCGGCTTGCCGTCAACAAAAACTTTGGATCGATTTTTGACCCTTTCCCGTGATCCAATCGAGCTGAAACTTGGCAAGTAGACTAGTGGCGACGATCAAGAAGATCTATCAAATTTTCGTTAAAAAAAATTAATAATTATAATATAATTTCGGATTTTTAGATTTTTTTTTAATTGGAATCATTAGAAAAGTTTGATTACTAGCATAGCGGCCCGATAACGTCGCGGAATATTTTCTAAATTCGAATTACTCCGTCGGTATACATAATAGGTACTTCACTACGAATGTCGAAAATCTAAATTGACTGACAAATGTTTTTAGAATTCAATCTTCAAAGCATGAAATATTATCAAAGCTCAAAACATTTGACATTTTAGAAATATATTATATTACTGTAAGTTTAGTGTTATGTCATATGTTTCAATTCGTCTTTAATTGTTGTAATATTTTACAAAGAAAGGGAGTATAATAAAAACTTGGTTTTTATGGATTATTTTCCAATTAAGAGTGTTTGCATTTTCATAAAGCTGTCTCTATATCTATATTTTCATGTATACAGGGTTACTTGGAAAACATTAATAACCTTGCAGGAATATATTCCTGCCTTGATTATGAGTCGAAAATTTTCAAGCAACCTTGACCTAATATCAATAGTTATGGAGATATGCGACATCTAAGTTTGCATTTTTTTTCAATATTTCTGACTTATTTTTTTTTTCAATTCAATTCAATTCAATTTTTTCAATTTTTCAATTCAATTTATTTATTGATAGTATGTATATTACAAACAAAATGTTTAAGGCATACATATTAGGAAGTATATATCAAAATAAAATAATAAATTAAAAATAACATATAATCTGGTCAAAGGTGTAGGAGAATCCCGCTTCGGAAAACCCCCTCAGACACGTGGAATATATCAATACCCAAAGCGATTTTGTTCAGCATAGCTGTGGCTCTTCCAACAGGCATAACCATCGGCAGGTTCGTCCTGTATATTGGAATGTGAAACAATCTATGCTGACGATGTCTAATGTAATTATCAGGAACATACAAACCAATGCTCTGCATAATTTCAGGATTATCGATCATACCGCGCAACAATCGATAAAAATGTGTAATCAAATACACATTCCTTCTAGTCTCTAGACTATTGTAGCCAAGCATACCCTGGAGAAACTCGGTTGAGTAAAGCCAAGGATAATGCCCGTACTCTCTCGTGTATAGATATCTCAGAAACTTCTTTTGGACTTTCTACACCATAAGAGAGTACTTGCCCTCATGTGGCCCCCAGATCATCGAGCCACTCTCGAATCTACTCTGCACCAAGAAGTTGTAAAGAGTTCTGAGTACGCGGGTATTCTCGAAAACCCTGGCAGTACGCAGAACAAATCCTAACATTCTCAAAGCATTACCACTGATCGTCTCTATGTGATCGTGAAATGTTAGGTTGCTTACAAATCTAACACCTAGATCTTTAACATTTGATGTTCTTGTCAGATTTTGGTCGTTCATTTTGTAGCGATAAAATAGAGTTTTTTGGGCCCTAGTGAAGGATGTAACCGAACACTTGGAAACATTAAACAAAAGTTTGTTTCGTCTTCCCCATACACATATATCTGATATATCTGCTTGGAGAAAATCGTCCAAAGTTGACACCCTTAAGAAAAGCTTTAAGTCATCCGCAAATAACAGAAAGCGCGAGTTTAAAATTACATTTTTTATATTATTATTAAAAATCGAAAACAACAATGGACCCAGGTTAGATCCTTGTGGGACACCCGAGAAGGTAAAGAAGCACTCTGACGCCAATAGGCCGTAGGAGACGTATTGGTTCCTATTTTGGAGGTAGCTCGTCATTAATTTTAGCATACCATCCGAGAAACCAATCTCATACAACCTTTTCAATAAGACATCATGGTTGACTGTATCAAAGGCTTTGGCGAAGTCATTATATGAACAGTCTACCTGATGTCCCGCGTCCAGAGCTTCCGTGACGTAATTTGTGAAGACCATCAGATTTGTCTCAACCGAGCGGCCTTTCCTGAATCCATGTTGTTCATCAATTATAAATGGCTCTACTCGGGAAGCGACGGTTCTACTTATTATGATTTCAAATACCTTAGCTGGGACAAAGAGAACAGCTACAGGTCTATAATTTTCTACGGACGACTTAGAGCCACTCTTATGTGAGTAACTTTTGAAGTCTTCCATGTTTCCGGGAAGATCCCTGTATTAATGGAAAGATTATACAAAAAACAAAGTGTTTTTTTTTATCAGTTCCGCACAACCTTTTAAGAGAAATGTTGGAATGAAATCTGGACCAAGAGAATGAGTATTATTTAATTTTTTTATTGTGTCGGACACATCCTTCTCACTGATATTTTGAACATCAATAGACTATGCACCGATCGGAGAACATTGCCTAGCAATGTTAATATCCAGAAGCGGAGGTTCACTACTATCCACTGTTTTAAAATGACCTGCCTCAGCAATATCTGCACCCCGTACCATTTTTTCTCCCCATGTCATGGAGTTAACATTCCCGCCATCCGCCTTTTGTGACTTTATGTAGTCCCAGAAAGTATTAGGATCTTGAATAATGTTATTTTCCATGCTGGAAACGTTTTGTAAAACGTTGGACTATAATTACAGTAACTTATATCTAATATGAAAAATTCGTTCCCTTTAAAACAAGTCGAATAAAATAATAAAAACCTTCCTATTCCAATTGGAATTTCTGCAGGGTTTTTATCATTTTATTTAACTTGTATTGAAACCAATTAAATTTTTGTAATCGATGCTAATGCAGCATGCTCAAAGCTAACAATCAAATAAAGGCTTATTACTGGACTGCTGAGCATGCTCATAAATCAACCGGCGGTTGATTTTTGATGATTTTTTATTTTTGATGAGCATGCTCATAACTAGCAATGTGCGCACACACATGCTACTAAGTACCGATAGCTCCAGAAGCTCAATACTGCGCATGCTCACGTGCTACTAATGAGCATGTGTACCTTTAAAAAAACATTTGCAACCCTTACACACTGGCAGGTGGTGGGTAAGCAACCACTGAGAGAGGAATTATGCTCTTATTTTGCAATTCCTGGAAAATTATATTTATTTTTTAAAAGATAATTATAAAAGTATATTGTGTAATCATGTTAAAGACAAATTGTTCTAAAATTATTTATGCTTTGTACTCTGTATGTGACACTAAGACTACCTAAACCTACAACCCTTGCTTTTTGCTTTTACTTGGCCTACGACCGCGACCCTTCGAGTAACACTTGGCGACCCCTCTGGGGATCGCCATCCAAAGGTTGACAAACACTGATCAATATTAAGAGTGCACTTAATACGCATCGAGTAATGCATTGTTTTTCCATTGCCAGCATCGAAAATTAAACAAATCGAATGTTTTTTTAAAGAAACGAGGTGTACTGATTATTTGAAAATACATTTGGATATTATTTTAGAAATATTGTATGTATTATTATTATTTAACATTCGAGTCACTTTAAAGCGAAATACATCGATATTTTAAAACTTGTTGAGGGCCAAAAAAACGTAGATAAAAGTAAATCACCAAGGCCAAAGATTTTCTGAATTTTTTGTGATTTTTCTTTTTTGGAAAAAACCATGACAACATGCGTATATTAAAAAAAACACACACATTCATATTATTTTATCGCAATGATTTTTTTATCGTTTAAGTAAAAAAAAATTTTTTTTTCAATTCCGATAATGTTACCAGCGCAACATTATACGAAAAATAATTATTTATTTTTATTTGTTTATTAGAGACATTATTATTATTTGATGCTAACCTAGTAATCTTCTTCTGTGTGGTATATTTTGTTGCACGCACGGCACACGACGGGAAATCGCACTCATAATACATAAATATGATACACTTTCACACACACACATATTTCAAATAAAAATTGCGTGTATTTTTGTTAATAAATCACTGTTAGTATTCAATTGAATCATAAACCAACAAAAACTGACAAATATCGCAAAACATATCGTATATATTTGTGTATACGTGTACAAATAAATCGAAAATCGAAAAAAATAAATCGTATTTCCCGCGCACTTTGTGCGTGACGTTGAATGACGGAATATTTGAATTTCGATTGCGCAACACGCGATCGGGGCGCCATCTACAACTATTTTATACGATTTTGACGGCAGAAAAACTTCTGTTTTGATTGTTGATTTAAAATATAATCCGTGATGTTTTTGAGTTGAAAATGGAACGACAGGTCACCACGGGATTTCTCCATTGGGAAAAAATCACGTTTTTCAAATTCGATACGCGGCCGTCGAGAAATAATTAATTTTGTGCCTGTCGCATATATCCGACAGTGGCACTCTGGCCCCTGTCATTGTCTGTCGCACAGGTCCAACACGGCCCCACGCTCATTAATAATAACGACAATTTATTTTTTCTGCAAGCAACTTTATTTTTGACGTTTAATTTCTAGGTTAGAATATGCGTGGAAATTTGTCTTAATATTCTTAAAATGTAATTGGTTAACTTTGCATCACGTAGAGTGATCACTCAAGCTCACACAGGTCGTTAGCCCTCGGCCATTCTATAAAAAGACTTTCATACATGTTTCACATTTAAATATAACGTCTCTATAAGACTTCTATACTTTATACTTCTATTTTATTTTATTTTATTTTCATTTATTGGTTTTCTTACAGCCATATAATTAATCAATCTTGAAAAAAAAACAATAATTGATGTACAGAGTTTTGGGCCAATTACAAGAAAACACATATATACAATCGATAAAAAAAATAAGAAAAAACATGTCCAATAGTGAGTTTGTGTGAGTGTGTGTATTTGTGTGTTTATTTATTTATTTTGTTTTGGGAAAAATTAACAGCAAACCAATCTTAAAAATTTTCCACTGAATTTAAAAATTTACTTTAACATACATTAATAGCGAGTGGAGAGGGTGGAGGGGAATGTGGGACGGGAGTAGTAGGGAAGATATAATGTACAAATTAGTTTGAGTGCGGTAGTGTAGATATTGTTTGTTTTATGTTTCTTATTGTTGCGTTGAAAATGTCAATGTGGTGATAGTTTGTGTTAAATGAATTCTATACTTATACTTCTATACTTAAATAAAAAATGTATCCAAGTACTTCAATTTAAAACTTTTTTGTTTTTTTTTTTGTATAACTTAAGTTATTGTTGCTATATGTTAATGCATAACATGTTAATTCCGCGGAAACTCGTAAGAAGGTCTCTATACTAAGTAATAATCATGTGTAATCTGATTTTTATATGTGATGTTAGTTTCCCATGAATAAATAAAATAAATAAATAAATAAAAAATAAAAATAATGTACTAGGCATGATGACAGATTTTGAAATAACATTCTATATTGTAGGTACACGTTTACTATTACCGAAAATATAATTATTTTAGTAATATACTAAGTTTTTACGCAAATAATTGCATTCTCATCTACATATTTTTAATTTCGCACAAAAACGCCCGCAGCTGTCATTTCGTCTCTGTGACGTCAAACCTCAGTGTACATTGCATTGTGTCTATGGCAACGGTTCAAAGACACGGTGATGGGTACTGAGGCGTGATTCGTGCGTCATTCGCTCTGACCGGTGTTTCAGTTAAAATTGCACAATTTTATACTTTTATTTTATTGAAAATCTTATTAATCTCAATGTGTATTCATCCTTTCACAATATTTTCTTCTCTAAAATGACTTATTCTTTAATACTGTCATCATGCCCATGTTTTATTCTTTAATTCTTTAATACTGTTGTTGTTTGTGCCTAAAAATTGATTAAGTATATCTTAAATTGTTTTTGTTTCATTTCATTTTAAAATCATATCATTATTATTGATAAAGCGTTTGTTTCACGATAAATAAATAATTCTAAAAACGGAAAAAAATCGCGTAGCGGTTTTAGCCCGCCCGCCCGTTGTGCGTTACCGCTCCGCCACACGACCCGACATCCTCACGGCGTGGGAATTTATTTCTCTGCAATTAATCTCTGATCGTGACAGTTGATAGATGACGTCACTAAACAACTCAAGGCACGCAGACGCCCACAGCATATCTTTGTACTTCCTGATGAGGCCTGCCGGTGGCCACCCGAGGAATAATAAAGCTACTGATACACACGCTTATTACACTTGAGCAAGCCCAGTATCGACCTTCTTTAGACCTTGCTTATTAGTGGCATGTGTGTACGCACATTGCTAGTAATGAGCATGCCACTGTCATTCACCATGAGAAGGGGTATCTTTGGAGCATGTGTGAACAGGCTTGCTTATTATGAGCATGCTTATGTCATTCGCGGGCTTCGCGGCTAGTGTTATCAATGCGATCTTCTCAGTCCGCGACAGATGAAACAAATATGGCGCGTTGGGGAGACGACAAAACATTACTTTTCGTGACTTATTATAGGAATCACGAATGTCTGTGGAATACTCGGTCACCGCTATCTAAAAATAATATAGCAAGATATTATGTTTATGAAACTTTATTAAATTACATGAATGATTCAAATCCTACAATAAAAATTATAAAAACTAAAATCAAAAATGTGCGGATGGAAACTCGGGAAATGTTTTGATTTATTGGTTCACTTCAATTTTCTATTTCAGTTTGCAAAGTTTCCATTTTGAACACGAGCGTCTCTTTTCTATGACAAGAGCATGCCACTAATAAGCATGTGTGTTTGATTGTTAGCTTTGAGCATGCTTATTTATGAGCATGCCACTAATAAGCATGCTAGTAATGAGCAAGTGTGTACAGCTGTTACGGCATGCTTATTAGTGACATGCACATTAGCATGAACCAGCTCTCTTCCTGGACCAGCTCTCCTGCTTGGCCTCTTGTCTCTAAAAACTAGATGTTTTTGGGAGTGCCCCAAGGATGATTTTTTCGATTCCTTTAATGCAAACCACCTACTCTTCTGCCACAAGTGCATCACCTCTTTTAGCTTTACCACTTACTACATTATTTAAGGAGCATCGTAAAGGTACTGATACACATGCTTATTTTTGAGCTCTACCAATCGTACACACTTGCTCGCTTATTTTATGGCATGCTTATTTTAATCATGCTCATGAATGAGTATACTCAAAGCTAACAATCAAAGACACATGCTTTTTGCCGGCATGCTCTTGTCATAGAATAGAGACACTCTTGTTCAAAATGGAAACTTTGCAAACTGAAATAGGAAATTCAAGTGAACCACTTAAGTGAAGTGGATTAGTTTTTATAATTTTTATTGGAAGATTTGAATCATTCATGTCTTTTTATAAAGTTTCATAAGCAATATTTATTCTTTATTATTTTTACAAAGCGGTGACCGAGTAATCCACAGACATTCGTGATTCCTAAGTCACGAAAAGTAATGTTTTGTCATCTCCCCTACGCGCCATATTTGTTTCATCTGTCGCGGACTGAGAAGATCGCATTGATAATCGACACTAGCCGCGAATGACATTGGCATGCTCATAAGCAAGCCTGTTCACACATGCTCAAAAGATGTCCCTTCTCACGGTGAATGACATTAGCATGCTCATATATCAACCGGCTCATAAATCATTACTAGCAATGTGCGTACACACATGCTACTAAATGGCAATGGCTCAAGAAGCTTAATACTGCGCATGCTCATGTGCCACTAATTAATATGAGTATCAGTACCTTAATCAAGAAGAAATAGAAATGGTGAATAATATTTGGGAGTAATCATAGACTCTTAATTTTTCATTAAAAACACGTTGCATAAATATTTTGAAGAAAATTGCAAAAAAATGACATTCTTTTGAAGAATAAGACAAAAACTGACTCAAGAAAGAGTTACTTATGTTAATTTAAAAATCAATAATTACTCTTTGTTTCAGAGACAGAGCGAGGAAAATCATTCTAAGGAGAAATAGATGCTCCATTTATTTTGTAAATATTTCGCTTTCCGCTCATCAGACAGCAATAACAATTTGCATAAAAATCATACATGAGAATAATCTCTATCAAAAAGGCTCGATACATTTTTGTACGAATAACTGTTCTCACAAAAGTTTAAATTGGATAAGTGTGTAAATACTAGGGATGGGCGTTGAATGGACGGACTAGTTGAAATCAACCGTTGACGTTGCATCGACGCGTCGACCGTTTACGTTTATCGCATGGACTAGTTGAATTCGTAGACGGTGGACGGCGGACGCCGTGGTCGGTGGACGATTCGAGATTAACGCAATGCAAAGCAACGAGCGAGAGCAAGACAAAACGTCTCCGTTTATTTCTCTCTCATCTCTCGCTGTCGACTTGTAGATGCCATAGACGGCTCGACGGGTAATTTCATTTCAACTCTAAAGTACACTACCATAGAGTGCAGATCTGTGTACACGAACTATGACTAGAGATTTGAAATTTGAATACATGCGTAGGGCGAGATAGGCTTAATAAGCTATTATCTATTATTTTTTACTTGATTTTTTGTGATATCACGTGCGACGATTCGGTGAATTCCCAATTTTACGCTGTATAAAATAAAACAATTCTGTTTAATTATTTTATTTTTTATTGAACTATTATTAATTAACAGGCCGGCTAGATATTTTTCTAAAATCAATATTTTATTCGATCGATCTCGACTTCTTATATCCACCTGAAAAGGGATGTTACAACACATACGTGATGTGTGTCATATAATCCAAATATATACAACTTTAAAAATTAGTAAGACGTGGTATATTCTATCATGGTGGAAATGGCGTTACATATGTGTAAAGTGATCACTTAAGCCTACCATACGATCGGTCGTAAGTCCGATATACACCATAAATGACTTCTATACCTACTTTCCCATAATAATAATGAAATACAGTTTCGTCTCTGTGAGACATCCATAATATACATTAATTGAATTGAAACAGTTTTTTTAAAACTTCAAAACAATACCGACTGTCTTTAGCCGAAGAAGTCCCGTGTGCATGCGAACTTGAGCGCAGTTACCATGTGCCTAAAGCCATGTATTCACTAGGGGACAAATTGTCCCTCAACAGCACGCGCGGCATAGAGTCTACGTGACGTTGCAACGTCGTGCACTGTTCCGCGACCTCGCGCACAACATAGCGCGACATTTCTACGTGCCGTGGCAACGTCGCCATGCGCACCGTACCCGAGCGTACTCACTGCAACATTCCGCGGAGCGTCAGTACCACGTGGTATGTTTACAAGTGAATACGCATGCGCTGTATCTGTCAAGATGACAATGCGGGGAAACGAAATCGTTCTCGAACTCATCGAGCTGTATCGATCGAAGATCGCATAGAATGTCCGTCCTTCTTTCTCTTTGCAGTAAATAATTTCGCATTCTCCTCTTTTTTCTCCTCTTACTTTTCGATAAACTCATTAACATAAACAGATACGCGGCTATCATCATAACCTCATAAGGCGATATATTTCCGCGACGTCTGGAAAACAATAATTATTTGCAAAAAGGACCTTGTTTTTAATAATATTCAATTTACTACAGTAAAACCTCGTTAATTTGAAATTGCGACCCCAAAAAAACATTTCGAATTGCGCGGAACCCCGTTTTCGCCAAATGAGATACCGCAGCTGTCATCCATAACCTCATCGGATGACATTTCCGCGACAAGATATGCGAGTCCCGGTGTGTACACGTCAAATGACCGCGTCATTGTCCCCGAAACATGAGCGTAGATGTTGATGAGACATGCCGAGCGGAATGTTTCGCGATTTGTCCCCTAGTGAATACATGGCTTAATGTTTTTAATGCATTGATACTGGTCCGGCGCGACACGTCAGCTAGCTCTGCAAGTCGCATGCACGCACGGCAGTGTAAATATACAGCCTAGTTAAAATACGAAAGCATTAATCAAACTATGTTAATAAATATTCGTGTGCTGTCGAATTTCTGTTACAGTTTATGATGATTTTTTTTGTATTTTCATGTTGTTGTAATTCCAGGTATGAGCTACCCGTCGCTGTACTCTGCCGGGTGCACTTCCGGCACGTGCGGGGTGAACGCGCGCTGCACGCACACGGCCGGCGGCAGGCCCGTCTGCTCCTGCCTCCCGGGCTACTCCGGGGACCCGCTGTCCCTGTGCAAGAAGGCCGAGTGCACAGGTAACCGTCAATCCCTCATCCAACAAAAAAAACAACAGATTGTTAGTTTTAGAGTCAAAAAAAAAACCACTACCAGATTTAGGGTCTACCGCTTTCGAGACGTGCCCGTCTCTTCGTCAGGACCAAGACTGCACCACTGCATTCACAACACTACACACCTCAACCACAGTATTGTTACACTTCCACCAATTATTGATCACGTGCGTGTTAGTCTCGTCAGGGACAAACGTGCACTGATTAGCCTAACGAACCATCAGGGATCTACCGAAAGAGAGTGAGAGGGGGCGGGGTCTAAAGTGGGTGTTACCCCATCTTGAATGGGGAAGACGAAATAAACTTTTGTTTAATGTTTCCAAGTGTTCGGTTACATCCTTCACTAGGGCCCAAAAAACTCTATTTTTTCGCTACAAAATGAACGACCAAAATCTAACAAGAACATCGAATGTTAAAGATCTAGGTGTTAAATTTGTAAGCAGCCTGACATTTCATGATCACATAGAGACGATCAGTGGTAATGCTCTGAGAATGTTAGGATTTGTTCTGCGTACTGCCAGGGTTTTCGAGAATACCCGCGTACTCAGAACTCTTTACAACTCCTTGGTGCGGAGAAGACTCGAGAGTGGCTCGATGATCTGGGGGCCACATGAGAGCAAGTACTCTCTTATGGTGGAGAAAGTCCAAAAGAAGTTTCTGAGATATCTCTACATGAGAGAGTACGGGCATTATCCTTGGCTTTACCCAACCGAGTTTCTCCAGGGTATGCTTGGCTACAATAGTTTAGAGACTAGAAGGAATGTGTATTTGATTACACACTTTTATCGATTGTTGCGCGGTATGATCGACAATACTGAAATTATGCAGAGCATTGTATGTTCCTGATAATTACCTTAGACATCGTCAGCATAGATTGTTTCACATTCCAATATACAGGACCAACCTGCCGATGGTTATGCCTGTTGGAAAAGCTACAGCTATGCTGAACAAGATCGCTTTGGATATTGATATATTCCATGTGTCTGAGGGGGTTTTCCGAAGCAGGATTCTCCTACACCTTTGACCAGATTATACAGGTCACTTCTAATTGTTTAAAAATTGTTTAATAATAAATTAGTATTTTAATACACAATATGTATATGTGTGTGTATGTATGTATGTATATGTGTATGTATGTATACATATGTGTATATGGATGTGTATGTATGTGTGTATATGTATATTTTTAGATGTAAGTTAATAATATGTATGCATTGAACAGAATGTTTGTAATGTACATATTATGTAATAAATAAAAATTGAAATTGAAATTGAAAATTGAATCTTTTGTGAACATTAAATTAAAGAAAGGGCTATATGGAAAATTAATTTGGTTGTTAATTAGGGGTGCTCTATTATTCACCGCCTCCCTAATGTAAAAAAAATCAATTTTAAACCTTTATTATTAGTATTTAATATTTTCACCCTCGTTTTTGCGTCAAATTTATGATCATTTTAAAAATTGCATCACCAAAAAAATGTATCGTTTAGAGTAAGTAATCACTGCGTTGAGAGGTAGGTGCCCTCGTTAATACAATATTAAAAATTTTGAGAGAATATGTCATACATCAAGAATTTCAATAAAGAATACACGATTGAATATTTTTCAATCACAAGTCATAACGACCGATGCCATTTTTCTGCATAATCGTGATTATTTTCAATACACTTCTTAAATCCTGGGAGAATCGTGTGATTTCGTAGAGTTAAACAGAGTTTGGATGTTTATTTCTCACTGGAGAGAAGCTCCGGGAGCAAGTGAAGATGTACGAGTAAAATTAAAAAAGTGCGCCAGGAAGGTCAGCCCGATCCGATGGCTCGTGATGTATATGCCGTCTGAGGCAATTGCACAAAGTCGCTGACGAGGCATTAAGGCTTGATCCGCACACAGCTCCATCAAAATATTAATGCATAACGAAGAATGAAGCATTTTTGTACATCTTGCATTCGGAGCATCTCTCTGGCCACACGAAAACACTAACACTATTTCATATTATTAATATTTAAAGCATTAAACTTTGTGGTTAGACATTATAACAGAATGGTAGTTAACTTAGGCCCGGTTGTTTCAAATTCGATCAAAGTAAGCGTAGAGTTTAAACTGAAATTTTACGTTCTCCACCAATCAGACGATCCGTTTTCGTAAAAATCTATGCTTTTATCGACCGCTTACTTTGATCGAACTTGAAACAACCGGGCCTTAGTAAAAACCACTACCAGATTTAGGGTTTACCCGTCTCTTCGTCAGGACCAACACTACACTACTATATTCACAATTGTATTGTTAAACTTTCACCAATACTGATCACATGCGTGTTAATCTTGTCAAAGACAAACATGCACTGTTTAGCCTGCTGAACATTCAGGAATCTACCGGGAGAAGGCGAGAGGGTGCGGGGTCTAAAGTGGGTGTTACCAAATCTTTTGTGAAAGTTAAATTAAACAAAGGTTAAGTCGTTTCAGTGCATGTTTATCTCTGACAAGATTAACATGCATGTTATCAATATTGGTGAAAGTTTAACAATACTGTGGTTGGGGTGTATAGTGTTGTGAATATAGTAGTGTAGTGTTGATCCTGACGAAGAGACGGTTAAGTCTCGAACCCGGTAGACCCTAAATATGGTAGTGGTTTTTACTAAGTTAACTAACATTCTGTTATAACGTTTCGTTTCTGGATCCCACGCAAAACCTTCCCCAAACTTTCTTTCCAATGAAGCACTCCACACCATCTATTGACCAATGCCTACTTCATCTCTAAACTGAACACCGTATCTTCCGTGCGCAGAAGTGAAATACACTTTTATATTGGGATATTCGTTTCGTGACGTTTCGGGTACTAGGAGGAATGAGCGAACACTGGACATTTTTGAAAGGAAAATTTTGAGGCGCATCTTCGGACCGGTTCTCGAAAATGGACTTTGGCGCGGACGTTACAACAATGGACTCTATACTCCGCTTAAGGAGCTGAACGTCACAAAATTTATAAAACTGAGAAGACTCCGGGGGCTGGGTCATGTGGAGAGGATGACCATCAAGCACCAAAGTCCCCGCTGAACTCAAGGCCGATAGGGCGAAGGCGATTTATCAATCCACATCTCAAATGCTTCAAGTCGCTTCAGCATTAAGAATGTTCTTAGGTTTTCACGGCCACTCAGAATCTTCAAGTTTGTGTTTACTGGGGTATTATGCCGTGTTGTTACGACCTTTCGGGCCGACGTTTCGGATCCCATTGCAGGGTCCATCATCAGGGCTGATGTGTTGTCTTGAATGTTGGTGTTGTGGTTAAGTATCGGCTTGCAATACCGTGCCGAAGTCATGATGTGTTTGTATTGTGTTGTATGTATGATTCATCTGTTGAACAGATGAATGATGAAATGATGAATGAACAACAGATGAATCATACATACAACACAATACAAACACATCATGACTTCGGCACGGTATTGCAAGCCGATACTTAACCACAACACCAACATTCAAGACAACACATCAGCCCTGATGATGGACCCTGCAATGGGATCCCAAACGTCAGCCCGAAAGGTCGTAACAACACGGCATAATACCCCAGTAAACACAAACTTGACGCTTCAGCATTGTTTCAGTTAATTATGTACAAATTTGTATTTGCAGTAAATCTAGAATTTATTCAATCTATTTTTGAAAATTTGATCTTTATTAATTGTAATGATTAATTAATATCTTGATGGGATCTGTCAGTGAAACAATGCGTAATTAAATTGCCTGACACTTAGAAAATGAAGAAGTTTTTATGGATTAATCATAAAAAAAATTAGTAAAATGAAACAAAAATTTTAAAGAACCATTAAAATATCTCTACAAAAGGCCAGAATTAAGATGGAGCGACAACGTCCTCAAAGATATTTCTGCCTTGGACCTTCTGAACTGGAGAGAGATGGCACTAAGCCTAGATGAGTGGAGGAAGATTCTTGAGGAAGTCAGGACCCACCTGGGGTTGTAGAGTCAAGAGTGATCATGATGATGACTATTTTCGTGAAATATTGACATCTATACGCAGGATACGAAGTAATACGGTAATGGGACTGCTGCACATACTCGGGCAGGCATTATTGGATATACTTACTTACCATCAAGCCGTTTCCCCGTGTGGGTAGGCAGAGAGGATAGAGCGCCACACTCTTCTGTCCTGACATACAACTCTCGCCTCATCAACATTCATACATCTTCACACGCAAGCTCACCGGTTGTTGACGCTTCTAACGGGACCATCTTCCAGTATCTGGTTAATCTGGTCATGCCACGTCTTCCGCGGTCGCCCTCTCTCTCTGGCGCTATCAACACTTGCATTACATATCTTTCTTACCATTCGTTCCTCATTCATTTGCTCAACTTGCCCAAACCATCTGAGCGACCCTTTTTTAATTCTATTAATTATGCTAAAATCAGCTTGACATTCGTTCCTGATATCTGCATTCTTTACTCTATCGTAAATTCATTTGCCACACGTACGTCTGAGGGATCTCATCTCCACTGCATTCAATCGTCCCTCTTCTGCCAGCTCCAGGCTTCGCTTCCGTACACCAGTGTTGGTACCAGAATTTCATTATGTACCGCTAGTATCGGTAGACATATTTCTATTAGAAACTATCGTTATTGGATATCGGGATCTGAAAACATTTTATAAGAGAATGTGGGCGCGAAGATGTCCAGCATAACTAAAATATATACATAGATCATAACATTACTTTTCTTTCTTGCAGAACACACTGACTGCCAAGGACACCTGGCCTGCCGCGATAACAAGTGCATCAATCCTTGCGCTGGAATCTGTGGAGTCAACTCCAACTGTGATGCAAGTATAAAACACCCAGCACAATTCTGTCTCAAAATCACATTATGTAATACTCCTACATTGCTAGCAGGGTCTGGAAATAGGCGAAATCACTACAGTGCAGAAATACATGTTTGTCTCACCCATACCGGTGTCACTTCGAGTCTTATGCGCATGTCCGAGAAGTGGCGCCAATTTATATCCAATCAGCGCCGCCACACGGGATAAATGAGAGTCACGGCGCTTGCGCACAACAGGTCGAGTGACAGCGATGAGATAGAAGTAGCATTTTCTGCCCCGCTTGGTCCGCGACACCTCCACTTATGGGCATTAGCAATATAGCAATATGCTCAAAATATCACCGTATATCTAGTAGATTCTAGAGTCAATCATCAAGGTGTTTATTTAACTGTAAATGGTTACGGATATTTTATACGAACCGTGTGTTTTTCCGAGAGACGATTCTCGACGTTTCGTTGAAGTCGTATTCAACGTCTTCAGGAGAACGACCTGTACCCGCTGAGGTATAGGAGTACAGATAATGAGAGGGACTGCTCCTCTCGAACTAAAGTAGTAATTAATAACTCACATTGTGTGTGTATTGCAAAGTAAAATAAAACATATTTTAAATTATAATGTTGCATCATGAAGTATCTGCCAAATTTTTCAATGATAATAATTCTTCAAAGTCTTCGTATGTTTGTGTTTGCGTATGGTATATAATAGCGTAGCTTCTTGGTAGCGTTAGTGACGGACATTGATACATAGAGAATTATGTATTTTGATAGGTTAACGTCTTTAATGGTGCTCCACTGTTACTATAACAACATACCTTATTTAAATTTAGGGATGAAGTATGATGGTTTATTCCTTAGTTTAGGAAAAATGCAGAAGTCTGATGGTGCTGTGTCCGGTGTATTATTTATTATTTATTTATTATTTTAATACGTAGGTAATACAAGAATTAATTTTTCTAATATAAACAGAATTACATACACCTTATCAAAATACATCAATTTCATTCAGATGTAAACATCACATATTTATTTAGCTTGCTCTTGAAATTTGTTATATTTTTTGATCCCTAATGTCCACCTTTAGTTACTATGCGAGTTTTATCCACTGCACTTAATGAAACTTGATTAATCAATTAATGTATATTATAGATGTCTCACAGAGACGAAACTGTAGCTTTTTTATGGGAAAGTAGGTTTAGAAGTCTTTTGGGTGTACATAGGACTTATAACTTATCGTATGGTTGGCTTAAGTGATCACTTTACACAATGCAACATTCGCCATTTCCACCCGTGATAGAATATACCATGCCTACTAATTTTTGGAAGTTGTATATATTTGAATTACATGCCACACTTTACATATGCATTGTAACAACCTTTCCATGCGGCCTGTACAAAGCCATTTTCATTCTCCTAAATCCCCACAGATGACGTTAATGTCACTAAATGAGAAAATCTACAATTGATTTTACGGAATTTTTGAAAGCAATATACTTTTTTCTGTGCTGATTAAATTCTTGAGTAAAAACTTGATTACATTCGGAAGGATCCTCAATTGGAAGCCAGTCACATGCAGCACGGTCATTTCACGCGCATTTAAACGTGTAAATCATATTGAGCGTCTCTGATCTGACTCTCACCTCTTGTACTCGGACAATAACTGAAGGAAATGGTGTTTGAAGGTCAGGAACCACGTGCCAGTGTGCAGCTGCCCGCCTCACTACACCGGAGACCCCTTCTCCCACTGCAGACTCATGTCTCCAGGTAAGCTTTTTATACTTTTTAAGTTATGTTATAGTCTGATTTTTCCCATATACTTGACTTCGTTTTCGGTTTACTTACTTACCTTTTAGATTATTTTATAGTCTGATTTCACCCTATAAACGTGCACCTTACGTAACCAATCTATTTATTGCTGGGTGTTAGGCGCCCGAAAATTTTGGATTGTCATTTCGTAATTACTGTGAGGACGACATCTTGCGGGTGT
The DNA here is from genome assembly GCA_016648135.1 of Agrypnia vestita. Lineage (NCBI taxonomy): Eukaryota > Metazoa > Arthropoda > Insecta > Trichoptera > Phryganeidae > Agrypnia > Agrypnia vestita. The sequence goes on along the minus strand of JADDOH010000281.1, from coordinate 18,947 downwards.
AACTATTGACGGCTCCACCCTTCAAGTTTGTGTTTACTGGGGTATTATGCCGTGTTGTTACGACCTTTCGGGCCGACGTTTCGGATCCCATTGCAGGGTCCATCATCAGGGCTGATTTGTTGTTGTGAATGTTGGTGTTGTGGTTAACTACCGGCTCGCAATACCGTGCCGAAGTCAATATGTATTGTATTGTGTTGTGTGTATGATTCATCCGTGTTCTGATCACTATCTCTGCGGAGCCTGCGACGAGAATGACTTTGAAACTCATTTATTCCACTTTGTTTATATTCCATTACATCGTCATCGACCCCAGCAGCACTCTCATTACGTTTTACACAAAAATTCTTATGACCAACCCTTTTTTTTATCCATCCATCCATCCTCGGCGTTACAACCCTTGGTGGGTCCTAGCTGCCTCCAAGTCCTCCATGCTGCTCTGTCGCTGGCTGCCATCATCCAGTCTTGCTGCCCCAGGGCCCGGCAGTCCGCAATGACACCATCTAACCACCGCAGTTTTGGTCTTCCGACACATCTACTCATTGGGTCATTAAACAACACCCTTTTTGGGGGCTTCAGATCACCCATAGGTACGGCGTAGATGTCCCAGCCAGCGCAGTCTGTTAGTCTCAATAAACTTGACTACGCTGACGTCCTGGTAAAGAGCTCGGTGTCGTATCTTTCACGCATTGATAGACTTGATTGATTGACCGTCATTAATAGGTCCATATATTCGGCGTAAGATTTTTCTTTCAAATGTGTCTAGTCTGTTGGTTGGGAGATATTGTGAAGGGTAATTGGGAACAAGGCAAGCACTCACCTTTCTTCCTTCGATTCTTTGTTTTTCCTCTTGCCTCTTCTTTATCTCCTAAACCTCTAGCGGCGAGGTGTTTCCCGTTAATTTCAAGGCAAAACACTCGCGTCAAGAATTAAATCTTTGATTTAATTTGCGGTAGTTCACAGCGGAAAATTATGCGGTCACTTTCTTTTCTGACATTTTTTTCTATTGCGATTGCAGCTGTTTTTTCCGTCTTGTGGCGGCTTCGATTTTCAAAAGTGGAGCGGCTCTAGTACTTGCTTGGTTTCGGGAATGGGTAGGGACTGGGAGAGAGGGAATACCTTTTTCCTAGTTCACAAATTAATTTAATGGCGCTAACATCTGTTTTCGTCGCGCTTAGTTAATGTCCAGGTCTCCTAGGCGTACGTTAATGGTCTAATTAATGTCTTGTAGTGCGTGGCTTTAGTTTTTCTGGACAGTGGGCGTGACCTCAATCTTCCAATGAGACCAAATTAACTCCGGTTTGCTGCAAGGATTCATTTTTTGTAAGTTCTATGTAAACTGAATCCCAGAGAAATCAAATCATGCTAAATAAAGTATTTTCGTATACCTTAGCCGTGACCCTCAGTAAAGCAAGGATGGGTCTTATATGAATTGTTCCATCTCATTCGGCTATCATCTGCCTTCTTCTTTTATATAGAGCCAATGGTAGTGCAAATGAGAGGGAAATCATTTTTTTCGCATACTCGTATACAAAAGGTTGACCCATGCGGAAAGGATTATTATTTTTTGCTACCTAAGGCGCTAAAACATCTAGCCCCTGATTAGGTAATTAATTAATAATATTATTGTATGGCGTGTAAATGATGAAAGGAATGTGGTCGGGAAATTTTTTCAAATGATAAACATTGCCCTTGCTTAATTGTTTTATTTTTAAATCATTGAACACTTGAAACTCAACGGATCAAATATTAAAGAGAGGGGAGTTGTCGTCTCATTTCTCTCTACGTTCCAATACTCACAAATTAGAGCAAAGCTGAAACAAGCAAAAACATAATTAAAGCAGCGTCTATAGGCACATTTTAATGGTATGAAACAGACTTTTCAAACTCCAATTTGTCTCTTTATATTCATTTACATTTACATTACACGGAAATAGGTTTGAAATTACTTAAACTGCGACGTAATTAAATCAACTGTCGTGATATTCATTTCTAGGTTCGGTTAGGTTAGGTTAGGTTAGGTTAGGTTATGTTAAGTTATACACGGTGGACTGCGACAGCTATGGTAGTCTCATCGGAGCGAAATCCCTGTTTGAAGACATTTTAAATGTTTAAAAAAATGATATCTTACTTTATTAGCGACTCCATGAAGAACTGAAAGGTGAGCTGAATGAGCTGCTGCTGAACGGCCTCTTCTTGTACGGAGAACCGTATGAGGAGGAGCTGTAGTAAGGGTAGCTAGACGAGCTGTAGTAAGGGTAGCTGGACGAGCTACTACTGTAAGGGTAGCTAGACGAGCTGTAGTAAGGGAAGCTGGACGAGCTACTACTGTAAGGGTAGCTGGACAAGCTGCTGTAGGGGTAGCTACTGTACAAACCTCTACTCGGATCACTTAAAGTGCCTTGCTTGCTGTACGGGCTATTGTACGAATTGCTGTAAGAGCTACTGAACGGACTTGATGCGTCGTCTCCGAATGGGCTGCTGAAAGAATTGCTGTATGAGCTGCTGTACGGACTTCTGTACGGGTTACTGCTGTACGGACTATTGTACGGGTAACTCGAAGAGTCTTGTCTATACGGGCTGTTATACGAATTGGAATAAGAGCTACTGTACGGACTGCTTGATCCATCGTATCCGAATGGACTGTTGTAAGAGTTACTGTACGAACTGCTGTACGGACTCCTGTATGGGTTACCGTACGAAGAGCCGAACGGGTAACTAAATAGGCCCCTAAGCGTGTTGCTGAACAAATTACTCGAATCGTCGCCTCTGTACGGACTGTTGTAAGAGTTGCTGTACGAGCTGCTATACGGACTGCTCGATCCGTCGTTCGGACTGTTGTACGAGTTGCTGTACGAACTGCCGAACGACCTCGGAGACGGGGCATTCAATGAACTGTCAGCAGACGAGTCTTCGTCGCTAGATTTGCCGTATGGCGAGTTGTACGAGCTGCTGTACGAGCTGCCATACGAGCTGCCATACAAGCCGCTGTCTGATGAGCCGAATCTGTTGGGGCCGCTGGACGTGAACGGATAGTACGCGTTACTCGAGGTTTTATATGGTACAGCGTAGACGTAGCTTTCTGGCGACTTGTATGAGCTGCTGTAGGAGTCAGAGTAAGGCGAGCTCTGCGAATAGCCGCTCGGTAGTGCTGAAAGAAAAGAAAGAGCGATATTACTTAGTAAATCACAACAATTATAAATAACCGCATAAGAAACCCGGAGTTCTTCAGAATAAGTCAGCACACTAATAATGTCGGTTACTTTTCTCCCAACACAAGGTTGTGTCGCACATATAATGTGTATTGTGCTGACCCTAACATTGATGCTGATATTCTTGCAGACACCTTATCTTCGTTCAAAAACTCACTCATACACAACATCCATTTTCTAAACGACGACATGAACCTATAGATCCATCATCATTCATTAAATACTAATCGCACTACACTCAAACACAAAATATACAATACACATAAATGTACATGTAAAATATAATTAATTGCAATAATACATGTTACTAGAGCGTGCCGAAGACACTTGTAATTGGGATAATGGGCATAGGGGGTACCTATTATCCTGTTAGTGTCTCTAATAAATACAAAAAATAAAAAATCAAAAATTTACGCCCCGGAATGATATTATTGTAAAAAATTGAGTTTGTTTTCATTTTTGGTTATGTTAAAATATAATTTATAATTTAGGTATATATTTTTTTAAAACGAGCATAATGGAGAAATTTCACAGTGCTGATAATAAGTTGTAATATTTAACTAAAATACAGGGTGTAACAGAGCTAGTCCACAATACTTGCTGTTCAAAATGTTCAAACAATCATTACCTAATGTCAATAGTTATGGAGTTATGCAAAATTTAAGTTTGAATTTTTTTTTCAATATTTCTAATTTTTTTCTATAAAACGTTGAACTATCATCACTCCAACTTGTATCGATTACGAAAAATTAATGAATTTTTTCAATACAATACAATATAATACAAATTAAATAAAATGATAAAAACCTGCGGAAATTCCAATTGGATTTTTTTTTGTAATTGGAATTGAAAGTTTTTTATCATTTTATTTGACTTTTATAAAAGAGAATGAATTATTCATATTTGATATAAGTTACTGTAATGATGCCTGTCTCAACACAGATATTTCTAGTGAGACAGGCACAGTCCAACCAAAATTTTTATATTCAACTTAAATAGAAAAAACAAACAAAATTATAGTCCATCGTTTTGCAAAAAATGAGCCAGAAATATTGAAAAAAAATGCAAATTTTGGTGTCGCATATCTCCGTAACTGTTGACATTAGTTCGTGGTTGCTTGAAAATTTTCGACTCATAATTAAAGCAGAAATCTACATGTTAAGTATTGCGGACTAGCTCTGTTACACCCTGTACAGACCTAAACTGTTTAATTGGTGAAAAATTGTTTAAATCTGACTATAAATAAGGGAGAAAAAGAATATTAAGTTAATATATTTTAGCGCTGAATGATTGACCTCCTCGCCTATGACGTCACTCGACTCCACCGGACGGTACTAAATTATTCATCCAAAACGCAAATTCTATAACTTGTAAGTTTTTGAGATATCTTCATTAAACTTTTAGGCTTTTGGTCAATTTTACTCAAATTTTCATTACTATTTGTTGAAAAAGTAGGAAACTTCTCCATTATGCATCAATCTAATATTTTAAATGCCAAATCTACATAGTTGTCAATAATGCTGCCAAATGCAACCAAAATTATTGTATATGGAAGTGAATCCTGGCTAAATAGGAACAAAAGTAGGCTGAACACAGAGAAAATGAGTGTGTATAACCTATGAGTAGTACTTAACAGGATTAAGAAAGGATCGCAGAGGTGATCATGTAGAACGAATGAATCAGGAGAGAATGGTAAGAGAGGTATATAATGCCTTTGATGATATCAGAAACAGAAAAAGACTAGACAAGAACAAGCAAATCAAATGCTGGAACGTATACAGAAATAATTGAGGAGCTTTCATCAGAACATGTAAGAAGCGATAGTTGTGTGTCAGGAGAGGAGAGTGTGCAATGGTAAGATGCAAGTGGGAGATTGGGGTTTACAGATGAAGAAATGTAATTAGTGTTGAACTGATTTAGTCAGATGTCTCGTTAACAAGCTAGGCTAGAACGTCGACCGGTGTTATCTACAGGTAAATTCCGTCTGCCATGGCGCTGCTCTACCCCGCGTGCATTATATTTGCATAAAAATACTCCAACACAACACTTTGCAATATTTAGAGACATGTTGATTTTTATTTTTAAACGGTGCGCTTCTGAAATTATTTGGTTGAAATTATTGCGTAATCCTTTTTTTTATTGAATTAGTGCTATCACATAAACGATTATGGGTAGAGGAGAACTGGGATCCATCCCAAGAAGTTAAAGCTCGAATAGAGATGGCAAGAAGTGCGTTTCTCAGAATGAGACCGTTATTTTCCAACCACAATCTAAGCCTACAACTTAGAATGCGTATGGTTCGGTGTTATATTTTTGCCATTCTGGTGGAGGCATGGACACTTGACCAAAAACTTGATGCTTTTGAGGTGTGGATCTATAGACGCGTACTGAAAGTTTCCTGGGTGGATAGAATGACGAATAAATAAATAAATAAATAAATATAACTTTATCCAGAATGTGGGGAGGTTCGTGCAATCCCACACATTCCATATAAAAGAAAATACACACATTAAAAATATTATATAAAACAAAAGAGAAATAGGAATATCATACAAAATAGAAGAGAAGTATTATAAGTATTAAAAGTATTAAAATAAATATATGGTAAAATATCGGCTTTAGCGAGCGATGGCAAGTCAATTATGCGGGGCCAGTATCTTTCTCCAGTGTGCATCGATGCTGGATGCTGGAGTAAGACGGGCTTCCAGGATAAGGATATTTCCGGAGCTGTATATCCTTTCCCTCATCCCTGCCACCCTGGATCTTATGAGGGCTGCAAAGTTGGGAACACGCCCCTCAGTGAACATACCGGAAGCGCTGCAATATCTGGGAAGGCCAAACATCATACGGAAGGCGTTGTTATATTGTATGCGAAGTCTTTCTATGCTGCTCTTTTTATAATTTGTCCAGAGTTCACATGTATATAACGTTGCACAGAAGGCAAGGAAGAGCGTTCTTTTTACAGCGGTGCTACAAAGATGAAACCTTCTACACAGCATATTCGCTTTGAATGATGAAGTCCTTCGGTAAATGAAAAAATACCAAGAACTGCTACGAACTATTAAGATAAGAAAACTGGAGAATCTCGGATATACTACGAGAGGTCCAAAATATAGTCTAAACCAACTCATCAATCAGGGGAAAATAAGTGGTAAAAGAAGCGAAAGTAGACGCCGCATCTCTGGCTGCGTAACTTGAGGGTGGTATAAGTGTAACTCGACTGAGTCGTTCCGTATAGGGATGGGTCGTCGACGTATTTACCGTCGACGAAACGAGACCGTCTACGTCCGTTCATCGACGAGACGATCAACTAGTTGAATTCGTCAACTAGTTGACGCGTCAACTTCGTTACGCGGACGTCGCGGACGTTCTATCTAAACATCGGGACGATGGTCAACTGTCTACGGTTCGACGCGACGCTGCTCGACGGCTATTTTTATTACGTTAATTTTTAAAATTTACAGAAGTTCGTAGGAATATAATTTCGGGGAAAGTCAAACAGCTACTTGTGTTTATATGTAAAAAGAAATATTTTATTATTTATTTGTTTACGCACATTATAGGCTTTTACATATTGTTTTGTATACTTCTTTCTATATATAATAAAGAAAGAAGTAGGTATACACAACAATATCAGGTGTAAGCAGTAAAATATTAGTTCAATAAAAAATAAAATAATTAAACAGAATTGTTTTATTTTATACAGCGCAAAATTGGGAATTCACCGAAATGTCGCACGTGCACATCGCACAAATCTAGTAAAAAATAATATAATAGCTTATTAAGCCTATCTCGCCCTACGCATGCATTCAAATTTCAAGTCTCTGTCATAGTTCGTGTACACAGATCTGCACTGTATGGTCATTTACTTTAGAGTTGAAATGAAATTACCCGTCGAGCCGTCTATGGCGTCTACAAGTCGACAGCGAGAGATGAGAGAGAAATAAAAGGAGACGTTTTGTCTTGAATCTCGAATCGTCCACCGACCACGGCGTCCGCCGTCCACCGTCTACGAATTCAACTAGTCCATGCGATGAACGTAAACCGTCGACGCGTCGATGCAACGTCAACGGTTGATTTCAACTAGTCCGTCCATTCAACGCCCATCCCTAGTTCCGTAAATAAAATCACAATCGCCAGAATGATCGCCGACTCTGGTAGGAGATGACACCACAAGAAAAAGAAGATTTATTAAAATTTAAACGCTGTAATACGCCATTGCTGTAGCCGAAATACATCACAAAAACAGATGTATTGTAACATAACCGGGAATCGAACCCGGATTGAGAAGCCAATGGTGTACCCACTTGACTACGAAGATCGCTTAAATGAAATGAAATAATACTTACAGAATACCGGGCTTTGAGCAAGGATGACTCCTAGAACCGAGGCTAGGAGCAGAGCCTGGAACGCTGGCTTGGGGCTACTAGTAGCTGCCATGATGCTCGATGACCTGATATTTTTTTACTTCAATTTTCAACATATTTATACCTTAAATGCGTATAAAGCGCGTGTAAATAAAAAGGGACACCCGTGTACATTGAGCCGTCAATTGCACATCCGTTTTATTGGACGGGAAAGCGCCTTCGGTTTATTGTAGCCCGTGTTCAACAAGAAGAACGATTACGGCCGGGCATTTTTTTACGCGGGATTAAATAAGGATAAATGAAAGCAGCGTAGATAGATTTAGCGCTTGTTCAGACACAGCGGGAACCGTTCAGTTTCAGAATCGCGTTTCAAAACACGCGATTTGTGTCATCTGTTCACACAGCCGCGGTTAATAAGCGATTTGTGCGCGCGAAAATAAACGTCAGTTTGACATTTCTGGTGCCGTTCTCCATCTTTGAATATCAGAGATATATTCGTTCATTACTTTGTTAACGACGGCCGTGTTCCATGGCAAAACACATAAATATCATTCTGTCAGTTCATTTTTGGTGAATAAATACCTACTTCTCTAAAATACTCTTTTTTTCCACCATTTCCAATTATCTCCACCAACTCCTGCCAAGCTTGGTTCTTGGCATATTTGAGTAATCCTCACACTATTACAGGTCTTTTCTCCCATATTACAGGTCTTTTCTCCACTTTATCAATAAAAAATTCAGTGTCAAAGCGATCCATAACCATAGAAAAGAGAATATAATCCACGCGTGCTCCTGTTGTGACATGGAACCGTGCGGTGCCCGCAACGCGACTGAACGCTCTCGTTAGGCCCCATAGTAATAGGATCGTGCGGGCGCCGTGCGGGTCTATTTTCTAGCGGTTGAGTTGCGGGCACCGCAGCGGTTGACTAACCGCACGGTTGTGTCTGAACGATCACATACAAACCTAGGTAAATGAGACCCGCACGGATCTCATGCGATTCTGAAACGGCACGGTTCCCGCTGTGCCTGAACAAGCGCTTAATGTTCATGATGGGGTAAGTGCATTTAATGCTTCTACATTGTGTACAGATCAAGTTACAGTGGTGCCATCTTAGAAGACTCTTAAAATCAGTTTAATTCACGCTATGATACATAGATGGAGCTGTAATGCGGTCCACGTTGTCAGTTATTAGCATTAAATTTTTGAGCACTGGTTTATCTCGGTGTACGACTCGGGAGTGTCTTCGTAAATTATATATAACTTCAAAAAAACTTGTGTTACGGACACACAACTTCACTTCGTAAATTATATTTTGTTATATATTGTAAAACGATAAAAGACAGACTAGACTGTAAATCTTATTTAACCCTGTGCGAATGCGTACTACGCGCGATCTTAGACTGTCATCAAAATCGCTTTTATTATATGGCGTCTCGTACCATAAATACATAAACCACTAATCTAGGTCACACAAACACGCAAACGTGGCGAGCCTGCCGCGTAAGCAAAACTGAGGAACAGCAGTGTACACGAGGCAGGGACCCAGGGCGATGCCCGGAGCCCCGCCGGCATACACACACAGCTAGACTTCGAGAGAGTTATTCGTTCGCAAAACATGTAAAAACAAGCCAACGCCCTGTACGGGCATGTCAGTCTCTCAGCGACTGCCGGCGTAGGCCGGAGGCCCTGGTCCGTCGAGTCTTTATCATTGTCTTTATTATAGTAATTATATATAACTTGTAATTGTTTTATCGAGCGAATAAAATCATCAAACGTTCCACGACTTTGGAGAATTTCCGTTACGTAACGGATGGTGACCATAAGGCAAACTTCTCCTCGTTCATCGATCACCACAAATTGGTGACTACCGACGATCACCTTTACCAACCCCCAGAATTCAATTTTTCGACATTTTAGTATCGACTATGTAGGATAGCATATTATATAGGACGCCATAAATATTTATGATGATCAACTGATTCCATCCTAACGGGAAAATTAACTTACTTTGACCCTTACTGAATTTTGGCGATAGGTGTTGTTGACAATTATCAGATTTGAAAAATTTTACATTTATCTGCCACAGGATAGATGAAAAGTTGAGTAGGCGATATATCTGGAGTACTATTTCTTGGATTGTGGATCCGGTTGTGGTAGATTGAAGTTGTTGTCACGAAATCAAATGAAGCAATTGAAAATAATTGGAGTTTTCGAACCTCCGAAATTATTTTATGCATTTCTAATGTTTGCAAGAATGTTTTCGTCGCTTCCAGACTATTCCAGACGTCTCCCGAATTTCGTAGATGTTTCCAGTATGTTTTAGGGCGTTCCAGAGTGTTCTGTAGTTTTATTGTCTTCGAATATTACGAGGAATTTCGTTGTAAATAAAAACACAAATTTGAACACGGATCGTGGAAAATAGAATCTATTTTCTAGCGGTTGAGTGGCGATAACCGCCCGGTTTGACTAACCGCGCGGTTACGTCTGAACGGTTACATAAATACCTACATGAGTAAAACCCGCGCGGATCCCGTTATGTCTGAACAAGACCTTATTCATGTGTTCACACAGCCGCGGTTAATAAGCGATTTGTGCGCGCGAAAATAAACGTCAGTTTGACAGTTCCGGTGCCGTTCTCCATCTTTGAATATCAGAGATATATTCGCTCAATACTTTGTGAACGACATAAAAATATCGCTGTCAGTTAATTTTTGGTGAATAAATACCTACTTATCTAAAATACTCTTTTTTCCAACGTGTCTTCACCATTTCCAAACATCTCCACCAACTCCTGCCAAGCTTGGTTCTTGGCATATTTGAGTTATCCTCACACTGAAGATCCCATATTTCAGGTCTTTAAAAGACCTGAAATAGAGAAATAAAAAATCTAGAAAAGAGAATATAATCCACGCGTGCTCCTGTTGTGACATGGGAACCGCGCGGTGCCCGCAACGCAACTGATCGCTCTCCAAAGGCTCCATAGTAATAGGATCGCGCGGACGCCGCGCGAGTCTGTTTTCTAGCGGTTGGGTGGCGGGCACCTCGGCGGTTGACTAACCGCGCGGTTGTGTCAGAACGATCACATACAAACCTACGTAAATAAGACCCGCGCGGATCCCACGCGATTCTGAAACTGTTCGGTTCCCGCTGTATCTGAACAAGCAAAATTAAAGATAGGTAGATGAAAATGCAATTATTTGCGTAAAAACTTTGTTACTGATGTTATTTTCGGTAATGGTAGACGTGTACCTACATAATAGAAGGTTATTTCAAAATCATCATGCCTGTTGTACATATCTCCGACCTACTGCGCACAAGCTTCCCCCTTTTACCATTCGGATATTACTTCCTTTATTACCGTGTTGAAGCACGCTTCATTTCGATTCAAATTCGATTTATTTCGAATACCTTAACTAAATTGTTCAAAATTTTCAATTTTTTTTTTTAATAAAAGATTGTCAAATAAAATCTAATGTCGTCGTTAGAACTCAATTGATTCTATTTGCTCGTAAAAGGAATATATTATTTCAACAAAGAGGACGAATTTTATTTTATGGCATTCCAAGATCGGACGGAAACTTGCTACTCTTTTAAAAATTAAGATAAATTATAGAAGTCTCGCGGAGACGAAACTATTTATATGGTTAACGTGTATGGAACTTTATATAGGGTGGCCCAGGACTTACGACCTGTATGAACTGTGATCATTTTACTCAATGCAATTTCACCGTAAGAACATCCGCACATTATCAATTTTTTTAAGGTTGTATAATATATGTGGGGTATAAAAGCAATGGCGGCAATATCCAAAAAATTAAAAAAAATGTTTTGAAAGCTGTCAGTGTCTATGGCAACGGTTCAAAGACACGATGATGGGTACTGAGGCGTGACGTCATTTGCTCTGACCGGTGTTTCAGTAAAAATGGCGGATTGCACAATTTTATACTTTTATCTTATTGAAAATCTTATTAATCTCAATGTGTATATTAAAACTGGATCATGTTTTATGTTATCTTATCTAAAATCACTTATTCTTTAATACTATCATAATGCCTGTTGTTTTTAATAACTTATTTTTAATAAGATGTAGATTTCATGGATTCCAGAGAAATTTCCTTCAGTAGCGAAAGGTTTTTTTTTATTTTCAATAAGAAATATGTAATAACCAAATTAATTAATCAATTAGAAAGACATACAGAAAAATCTAATTCACGAAAAAATATTAGGTTACTACTGGGATTCGAACCCAGGTCACCTCCTTTCCGGGGCCGGTGCTCTGACCACTAAGCTATAGCAACCCTCTATGTTTCCGTGAATATATCGACCTTATATGTAGTTCTTATTTTTATTAATTGATTAATTTTTATTTTTGTCCATAGAGCAATCCACTTTTTTGATACGGTAGTTGAAATTACTTTGCAATGCCACCGCTAGATGGACGCCATGATTAATTGAATAATTCTTTTTTTTTTTTTTTTTTTCCATCTAGCGGTGGCATTGCAAAGTAATTTTCAACTACCGTATCAAAAAAGTGGATTGCTCTATGAACAAAAATAAAAATTAATCAATTAATAAAAATAAGAACTACATATAAGGTCGATATATTCACGGAAACATAGAGGGTTGCTATAGCTTAGTGGTCAGAGCACCGGCCCCGGAAAGGAGGTGACCTGGGTTCGAATCCCAGTAGTAACCTAATATTTTTTCGTGAATTAGATTTTTCTGTATGTCTTTCTAATTGATTAATTAATTTGGTTATTAAATATTTCACAGAACTTTGTTCTGAAAAATTACAACTTCACAAATATGAATGTGTTCTTGAATATATAAGAAATATGTATTTCCAATCTCAGCGGAATATTGCTGCCTTTGCTTTTTATGATTTTTTTTTAATATGGAAATTAAGGGCCACCACGTCCCAGTGCGGGCCTGGCCTGCTATTTTCACAGCTCGATTTGGTTCTGATTGAATCAGGCAGATCAAATCGGCGAAAATCACATTTTCACAATCGACGCACTGAAATGCAGTAAATCCTTTGAGATTCCGTGTTGCTTGAGTTAGTATTCTGCATGTTTAGCTGCACCTAATTGAAAGTAATATTATTTATACGTGTGATAATAAAAGAAAAACCTTTGAATCGTGCATACTGCCAGTGATGACGTATGGAGTGGAGACCATGGCCCTTACAAGGAAAAGTGCAGAAATGCTCAAATGAACGCAACGTTCCATGGAGAGATCCGTGCTTGGAGTAAGCGTAAGAGATAGGATAAGAAATGATGAAATTACGCGCAGAACTAGAGTAGTGGATATCATGGATGGTATAGCGAAGCTAACATGGCAATGGGCAGGGCATGTTGCAAGGCAGGATGCTACAAGATGGACTCCCAGGGACTCCTTGGGAGAATAAAAAAGGCGTCAGAAGACCTCAAAAAAGATGAGCCGACGATACAACCGCTGTGGGGGGAAAGAAATGGCTACAATTAGCAAATAACAAGGAAGAATGGAAGGGTATGGAAGAGGCCTATATCCAGAAATGGAGAAATAAAGGCTGAAGAAGAAGAAGAAGTGATGAGACTATTGATATATGCCAAATAAAAAATATTATACCTATTCAATAAAATAACAATTTAATAGTATTTGACGAACCAAGTGCATGAACGAAAATGTGAATTCACTTCTTGTCGGGCTGTTTTAGTGTCGGGTGTTTAGTCGTTGGTAAGGATAACAGATTTTTACGAAAACGGTAATTTGATTGATGGAGAACGGAAAAATCTACGCTTTTTGCTCAGACATGATCAAACAAAACATTTGCGGTTTATGATAATCAAATATCGATACATTTTATATTTACATTTATTTATAGAGTAGATACATAATAATGTTATAACATTTTAAAGACATTATACTCCCCATAATATGAGCCAAAGCTCGAGCTTACGTGAGGAGTATTTACAAGCCCATTTAGAGTACAAAAGCAGAAACCATTTAGAGGTAGTAATTTTTATTATACAGAAACCATTTGAGACATGTGGGCAATGTTACAATACACCGTTGTCCAAAATCAAGGATTTGACTTCTTTTTTAAACTGTTCGTATTTTGGAATGTCTCTATCTTGAAATTTGTTTTGTGACAACAATGTATTCTACCATTTAACTACCAACTCTGTCTATACGTTGTACTATGGTGGTTCTTAAAGTTGGTATCTTTATTTGTCCCTCTGTTCTATGTCTGCAACAGGTTTGCTGTCGAAAAACTTTCTCAGTAGAACTTCGTTCTTTTAATCTGTTGTTTCCCCGTAGATTAACCTCTTCCGGATTCGTGAATTCTGCATTGGTGGACCTAAGGAACTCTTGGAGATATTTATATGTTATTTATATTTCTTCAGATGAAGCTTGCCACCCCAGTCCATGTGGAATCAACACCAAATGTGATGTTATCAACACCGTTCCCACTTGCAGCTGCCTTCCGGGTTATCAGGTAAATGAATACAATTTGTTATCTCAATGATAGGATTCAGCAAAGACAACGCGCGCTCGTGCGCGCAGGTATTTAAACCAATATCCTTTAACAGGCGTCGCCATGCGTACACTTCTTTCCATCTAAGAAAGACAATCGAATTAATATGTGCAAGTCGTGCATACGAGGCACATTGTTTCGTTGTGTTACCCGAAAACGCCAACACAACGAAAAAGTGTACGTCGTTCGTACGGTTTACACATACTAATTCGATTGTCTTTCTTAAATGGAAAGAGGTCTACACCCCCATATAAACCCACGTGTCCCATTAGAACTAGTATACCATATCACACCTGATTCTGACTTATTCATGGCACTTCAAGAATATGCTGTACGTCATTTTACGAGTGACTGTTATATGACCGCTTCACGCTACATAGTGATGCAACAAAGCTCTTAACGTTAGTTAACGCATTTTAGAATTGTAATTGATAACAAGCAGTCAGACAGATTGTGAAAGATGTGAAGATAGATGGCACATTTTTAAGTCACCTAAGATTTGCTGACGACATAGTAGTTGTAAGTAAAAATATCAAAGAACTAAGTATAATGATAAGAGAACTACGAGCAAAGTATGATAACAAGCAATCAGACAGATTGTGAAAGGCGTAAAGATAGATGGCACATATTTAAGTCACCTAAGATTTTCTGACGACATGGCAGTTGTAAGTAAAAATATCAAAGAACTAAGTATAATGATAAGAGAACTACGAGCGAAGTTGGTCTTAAGATGAATGTAAAGAAAACAAAAATTTTGAGTCCAGAGAACAAAATCATCACTATCAATAATAATAATATTGAAATAGTAGATGAATATATATACCTAGGACACAAGATAAAAATGGTAAAAGAGAACCAAACAGCAGAATTGCCAAGACGAATAGGAATGAGCTGGACTGCTTTTCAAACATACTACGAGAACAAAGAGATCCCAATTAGCTTAAAAAGAAAAGCCTTTGAATCATTCATACTGCCAGTGATGACGTATGGCGTAGAGACTATGGCCCTTACAAAGAAAAGTGTAGAAAAGCTCAAATGCACGCAACGATCCATGGAGAGATCCATGCTCGGAGTGAGCCTAAGAGAGAAGCCTGGAATTAGGCGCAGAACTAGAGTACCTAGTGGATATAATGGATCGTTTAGCGAAGCTAAAATGGCAATGAGTAGGACATGTTGCAAGGCAGGATGCTGCAAGATGGCCTCCCATAGTTCTGAAATGGAGACCTTGGGAGAATAAAAGAGACATCGGAAGGAAAAGAGATGAGCAGACGATATAGCCGATGTGGGGGGAAAGAAACGGCTCCAATTAGCAAACAACAAGGAAGGTTGGGAGGGTATATCCAGCAGTGGAGAGATGAAGGCTGATGAAGAAAGAAGAAAGAAAGAAATCGTACAGATTCGTCAGTGGCCGACTAGAGCCACGAGTAATAAATCGGCCTTTACATGTAAAAATGTAGAAAAGTATGGTGTATTCAAGCAGGCCACTTTTACGGGAGCAGAAGGTGGCGCCGCTATAAAAAGAGTGAGCACCAGCTGTCTCTTTAATTAGGGGAGACATCACGGGGTTTTCATCGGGGGCCGGTCGACTTCTGCATCGGAGAGTACATTGGAGAATCTCGTTTACCATTATCCCTTTAAATTGGTTCCCCATATCCCCCAATCGGGATATGGAGAATATAACAGGATATATACGAGGTCTGTTCAAAAAGTATCGCGAATTTTGAATTTCCGCGTGTTACGTATATTCGATTTTTGATTTTTTTGTGGCGTTATGTTTGTGGCCATTTTGAATGTTCAGTTAATTTTTATTTATTTTACTATTTTCTTAACTTCGTCAGTGTTTTCGTCTGATGTTGACGTGCTCGGGCGTCCGGCACGCTCTTCGTCGTTCACATCTTCTCGGCCCTCTGAGAACATTTTGTACCACCGATAAATAGCTTCGGCCCAGGGTAGCTTCACTATATACCTCAGTCAACATTCGGAATGCGTCCGCGCACTTAATTTTGTCATTCACACAAAACTTGATACAGATTCTTTGATCCATTTTTTGGAATAGGCAAAAATCGAAGACGAGCCAAAACACATTCAAAATGGCCGAACTTGTCGGCATAAGTGAGAGATATGAGTACCAACGCCACAAAAAATCGAATATACGTAACCTGCGTAAATTCAAAATTCGCGATACATTTTGAACAGACCATGTATGTTACGCTCACCCATAATGGGAATGTGTCGAGCTTACAACGACCTGTTCACCGACATTGATATCTATCTTGTGTCTTCATATCATCTAAGAATACAAGTGAATATTATTCAGCATCGCAACATTTAATTAATATATAAACACATGTATAAAATGCTCCGCGACGCATGATATGTTTGAAGTTACTGAGTATCTAATTATGTCTTTGTTTTATGTTATCTTATTTTCATTATATTATTATATCGCTAATTCATTATATTCGTTTCATTATGTTATTATTTATTACTTTATTATATTCACTTTTTCCATTATATTGCTACTGTTATTGTCTTTTTTTATACTTTTATAATTTGTTTCTGTGTGAAATACGTTAGGACACAAGTCAATATGTTCGATTCTGATAACTCATGCTCTTATTCATATATATGTAGCCGCCGATGTATACCCAGCCGATCCACGTGGTACCCACGTGGCATCCGACAGCGAGGACTCTTTTTTTATTATGTTAATATTAAATTATATAATAATAAACAAAACTTGCGGGCCGTTGGCGACGCCTGCAACGTAAACATACGAGAAGAAGTCCGAGCTGCGGACATGGCGGTGCTACACTAGTCGGGCCTCTGCCGTAACATCGGGCAGGCCTGTGCCGCGTTAAATCATCTATTTGTTCATCATTTATACCATTTACTTGTACACTTTTAGTTGTAAAATAACCAATCGCTCTTTCATTCCATCCACCTACAAACCTTCCCTGAGTACATCATTAACATGTGACCGTTATATTTCTGAATAAGGGGCTTCTTTAAGATTGATTGCATGGGTGTAGATTTGCCGCTGGTAGTGGGTTCGAAGACTCCATGAAATTGACGGTGATTTTGGTGTTCAGGGTAGTCCTCTGAGCGGCTGCCACCACGAGTGCGAGTCCGATGGCGACTGCGGGGCCCAGCTGCACTGCCAGCAGTACCGCTGCGTCAACCCCTGCAGCCAGTGCGGCCTGAACGCCGAGTGCGAGACCGTCAGGAGCCACACCGCCGTCTGCAAGTGTCCCAGGGTGAGTCCACGTCTTGCTCCGTTTGCCCGGTCCATACTACAGTATGGTATAGTTGGCTGGGGTGGAACCTTTAAGTCTAATATACTACCTTCTTCTTATTCACTTACTCACATTTCAATATACAGGACCAACCTGCCGATGGTTATGCCTGTTGGAAGAGCCACAGCTATGCTGAACAAAATCGTTTTGGGTATTGATATTAAAAATAAATAAATTAATTAAAATAAATTCGATATGCCATGATATTATGATAATTTATTAAAATAATGCAAATATGTATGTTTACTTTGCATAATTGAGCCC
Organism: Agrypnia vestita; assembly: GCA_016648135.1. Classification (NCBI taxonomy): domain Eukaryota; kingdom Metazoa; phylum Arthropoda; class Insecta; order Trichoptera; family Phryganeidae; genus Agrypnia; species Agrypnia vestita. Next base: position 1,293 of record JADDOH010000281.1, on the reverse strand, counting down.
TTGCCCGGAATAACGTTGTATCCAACACAAATGTCAATTTTGAGTTATTGATGCAGTTATGTTGGGTATGTTATTATGCATCGTTTAAGGTATATAATATGTCAAGAAAAAAATATTTAGGCTTCTGGCTGCATTTTAAAGTTACTGGTTTGTGGAAGAACGTTGTACATTGTTCCTCAAAATGGCGTCGCCGCGCGTCAATATCGTGGAGCGTAGTTTAATTCACATGAATAACGGGAGAAAACGAACATCTAAAGTTATAAACTGGAAAGATATCAAAGCCAATAAGTTGAAGGATGCAGGAAAGGAGTGTTTATCCAGAAAAAATATTATCAAACCTGCAATTGACCCGCCGGAACATGTTTGTGGAATAACGTTGTATACGATTTGGCAGTTCTGATTGATATTGTAATTTCATATGTGACAATATTATTTTGTCGAACGTTAACCGATTTTACTCAATTGATTTATCCATATTGATATTTGAAATGCTTTTTGATAATAATGCTGGCATTATAGTGCTCTTTATATCGTAACTTAAAATAATACCGATACAAAAAGTTTATTTAATTCCTCGTTATTTTTCGTAGGGTTGAATTTGAGCCAAAAATGTTTAAATCCGGGATGTTTTCTCCATTTTAATATCAATATAAATATTAAATCAGAATTCAGGTTACTGAATTACAATAAAAAAAGTAATCATGAGAAATTGAATGTCCGACGCCATATGCGGTAAACAGACGAAGATAGGTAATAGTATGTACGAGAGACTTATCGTTCCGTAAAAGCTCTTTACCTACTGATGATCCCATCACAATCAGAGCTAGAACCTCCCACAAAGAATTAGAATCATGGACCTCCTATAGCCTTCTACCAACTCTTTGTGTGGAAAAAAATCATGCAGTTAGGGAGCTTGGAACTAACTTTAATGAATTCCAATCCACTGCCAATAAGGCTGCTAAGCTCAAGGACCTCGATGACATTTGTGAATTCATGTTAGATGAGCATGCTGCTTTTAAAAAGCATTATTAAGTAAAGCAGAATAAATGAAAAACGTTTTGCGGAATAACGTTGTTTGTAAAAATTTCTTATACAACGTTTTTCCACTGATTCAGCATGTTTTTTTACAATTGGTTCAAATTTAATTGCCTTATTTCCCTATTTTATATCGAGATTAGTTAAGAATTATATGTTTGTTATATTTAAAATATAAAATGTAATAAATTGTAACTGGTTTCATTTTTTCAATTTATCTCGGAATGAGAGTATTGTTGGATACAACGTTATTCCGGG